>JADLSH010000296.1:0-302874 GCA_016169945.1 Trachythela sp. YZ-2020 | reverse complement strand
AACCCTGACTTGGATTTGTCTAGCACATGCAATCACAGTACAGACACTGATCTTGTCCATATTTTCATAGAGAGTTAGGTTGGACGTAGAACGTTCAAATATAGGGATGAATTAATGGTGATGGTAGGATGGTGGTTGTGTGGTACCACGGTGAACAACCATTGAGTCTCGTTTAACATTTTTATTATATTTTATTATGTAGCATATGTGTGATTCGACGGTTCCAATAAAGTTGTTAAAATTGCTTCTCCGATCCGCTTTATTGGCTCAAGAATAATTTCAAATTGAAATTCGCATTTGACCTAGGATAGTTTTTATTTCTTTGAGAAACCATAGAAACTGAAACATGTACATGCAGCGCAATATTCCAATGTGAGCTTGTCCTATAATTATAATCCCCGAAACTACTGAACGTATAAAGCGCCGTTCCTGGAGATTGCACGGGGCTTGGGTAGTAATGTCCAGCTCAACGCTATTTACATCCGTACAAGAAGGAGAGCTAGCGGAGCGAAAAATTAATGATCGATGGGCGCATGGCTATTTTTCATGAGTGGACCTCTCGCTGATCTCAAAAACACGGCAGATTGTCATATAAGAAAGTCTGAAAGTCGTTTTATGGAAAGAGCCGTGAAACGAATTTTTTCGTTTTTAATTTAAAGGACATTGGCAACAAAAAATTTTATTGTCTCATTTGAAAGAACGTCTAAAATTATTTGTAAAATCTTGTTACTGATTTTACATATCTTGCTTGGTTCTTGAAATATTTTGACTGAAAGCAATGAGCTGTCCACCATCTTGGATTATTGAGGATATGCATGTTACGTCACAAGTGGGGTCACGCTAGCGCTAGTTTTTTATCGTGACAGCCAGTGATCAATATGAGCCCGAAACTCGAGTTTTGGTTGCTATTTCAAATTTAGAATTGAATAAAAACGTTTTAAACAAGATTGCTACTCCGTAACTTGATTGCTTCTCCGTAACTTAAAAGTAATTTTATAAGGCTAACCCCACTCCTGACGTCATCAAAACGATAGTTAATGAGGTTAAGAATTAATTCAAGATGGCGGACAGCTCATTGCTTTCAGTCAAAATATTTCAAGAGTTAAGCTTGTTACGAAAAATTTGTAACAAGATTTTTTACATAATTTTAGACGTTCTTTCAAATGAGACAATAAAACATTTTGTTGCCAATGTCCTTTAAGGTACATTCACACGCTGCGATTTGTCGGTCCGAATTGTCAGGCAAATTTGTTTTAATTGTTATTGTTGATGATGTATTTGTTGCTTTAAAAAATTGTTGCTTATACACGGTTTTCCATTTAATTAATGTGTAGGTGTAAATTTCCTATTGATAATTTATATTATCGAAAAGCTTTAAATTAAGGTTACACGATACCTTTTGAGGCTCTCTGCGGTGAATCGTTACTCATGCGCGCATAATATTAGTCCGATTTTTACCAGTGTCACTACTATTTTTGAAAAGCTGGAGGATTAGTGCCGTACCATACTGTATGAGTACTCACCCTCTAGCTATGCAAAAATAGTACTCGATTTACTGAGGAAGCTTTCCAGATTGAACCTCCACTTTTGAGTGTGAGTGAGCTTTTAGAATACAGGCATGTTAGAGTTGCATTTTTCTTGCAGCCGTTCCCGTTCAGGTCTAAAAAATATTGTATAGTATTATTCCACTCCGAAATATCCATCCACCTAAGCCTTCTACCTGTTCAACATTACATTGGAATTTTTGCATAAAGTAGAGTGTATGCTTAAATTTTTATTTACACCACATGAGCAACTAACTAGATCCACAATGCATTCCGACGCATTATATATTCAACTCGAATACAACTCAAAATATTTATGAGCCTTAGCGAAGAAGAAGTCGGCCACGTCTTCCTCACAAGCCCAACACTCAGCGAAAATCCCAGTGGCGGCGCCAGCCTTGTAGAAAGTGGGGAGGACTTTTCGAGTGGGTGGGATTTTTGAGTGGGCGACATGCGTTCGAGTGGACTTTGTGCTAGACTGGGAAAGTGATTGTTTAAGCGGGCATATTCCATACAGAATGGTGAGGAAGATTACCTAAACCACTATTTTTCAAAAACGAGTAACACTCACAACTAGGCTGTGTACCGCAGTACTGTCCATCAATCATTTATTTGCCACTAAAACCTAATATATATATATATAGATTCAGCAATTTAATGTACGGCATTACGTATAATAAACACTTTAATGTCCAGAAAGTGCAAAAAGGACCATAATAAGATGAAAGGTATATGCTTTAGAATACTGAGATAAATTTTTAAATTATAAATCATTCGCATTGGAGCTGAGCCTTTAAGGGAGGCCAAAATTGGAGCCTTTAAGGGTCGGGAAAATAGTGAGATACTCTAACAAATACAGACACACCAACACCTTATCCAGGTCTATGTTTCCATTTGCTCACATTCATTGTCTATATATTCGCTTTCTTTAATTTGGTTCCTCTTACAGCAAATGAAGGATGCTCCAATTAAAAAGGTCCCAACTAGGTTTTCTCCTATTGCTACGTTTGCTTTAATATAAGTTGCAGATTTTTATACTGGATGAAATAACTATCGTATAGATGTAATATTTTGGTATACAGTGGCGTATCGAAGAAAGACGGGGCCCCTAGGCATATTTGGCGTGGAGCTCCAACGGCCCAACTGTCGGGGCCCTTAGTTCTTGCCCTAACCCTACCTTATGAGCGTTACGCCACTGTAATTGTATTTAGCTCATCAAACAAATCAACCGTTTTCCTTCCGATCCAGAATCACTTGAGATGGCGACACCAATATTGCAACTTGAATGTCATCCAAATGTGCAAATTGTGTAGAATAATGAAGACGTTCTTTATATGAAATTAAAGAATTTATTAAATTTACTCATTCAAAAGGTAAATTTTATATGAACTCGATACCCTTGACATTCCTTACAGCAATATTTGTGCTGTGATTCGTACGTGTCTTTTCCCATCCTTCAGTCTGACGTAAAATGGCAAATTCAGTACATTTTCATTTCTTTGCCTGGTCATCAGCCACTTTTGGAATAGAGATGTTTGCATTAAACAAAATCTTGATGAAAGATTGTGTGGAAATATTCTTTAAAAAATCCATATTTCCGTAATTTGGACAAGTTAGAATATTGGTGCCGCCACTTTAAGTAATTCAACAAGGCAAACAGTTGGTTATTTTTACCATTCAAATATCAATGCATGATATGGATTACAATGATACATGTCATAGATATGATCCAGTATATGAAAATCTGATGAAAATTCTGTCAAACGGTTAACGTTGTAATAACTGCAAAACATGCACGCTGGACTTTCGTTGCTTTTTAATTTCATCTCTGCTGGAATGATTCGGAAAAATTGATCATGTGGAGACTTCACCTCCCCCTTAAGGCTATTTTCCACTTAAACCGTATCGTAGCGAAACGTAACGTATTTTTTGTTTCCTGAGCACTCGGGTAGAACTAATGACTTCGACACAAAAGAAAATGCTACGGTACTTTTGGAGTGGAACATGCACCGCCTTTCAGACTCGGTCATAGAAACTACACAGCCTTGTATATATTTATATATACATTGGATTGTTTTCTCCCTTTTATACAGTATATATATTTATAGGAGTGACAATTCGGCAAAGAAACGCAAAGATTACAGTTACGTTTTGCATTAAGTAGAGTGGCTAGTTTAGGCTAGCTCTTTGATCAAGTGCGTGCATGACAGTGTAACAGAGATCGACGTGCGGTCTTTTTGCAAAAGGCTTTGAGGCGGCAAAGTTTGATTGCGACTGTGTTCCCAGAATCTTTTTATAGTGTAAACCAGCCATAATCAAGATTATATATTTGTTCATACATTGCTTTCGTTTACAAGTATGTGCAGAATTGAATAATAAACATGCTAATTATGAAGCTGTTCGGTCAATTAATTTCGTTGCCCTTGGTATAGCGATCTATAATTGGTTGTAAATGAGCGTCATATGCTTAAGTCATTGATCAAGCGTTCTAATTAACATGTTCATTCCATTTTGAATGTTTAATTTCACTAACCCTATAAACCTAAACCTATGACAGCCTAACCACAGAATAAAGATCTATACAGAAGGGCCACTCATACTCTAAAAAAAGGTGCGTCCAAATTTTAACACACCTTTAGGTGTTGTTTACTTACACACCAAAAGATGTGTTAAACACACCATAAGGTGTGTTAGAAAACACACCTAAAGGTGTGTTTTCGGCTTGTCCAAATTTTAACACACCTAAAGGTGTGTTTTGGAAGAAGGTGTGTTTTCTAACACACCAAGGTGTGTTTTCTAACACGGTGCAACGTGTCCTCGTTTTTTTATGCAAAAATATGCAGTTTACTGGCCAGAGTGATTGCGGACCAGCCAGTTCAGCGTGCTTATTGGCCAGAAAAAGCAATTGACTGGTCAGAGTAATGGCGACCAAAATGCGTAATGCGATATGCGCGACCCCAAAAAATTCAAAGGTTCCCAAGAGAGTGAACCCTCTATATAATGTTTACTTTATGGCCTAACTTTAACCCTAATGTTAACCCTAAACACAAACCGGCGTAAAAATGCCACAGAGTTGCCTGCGGAGGAGGCTAACGAAAGATAGATGGTAAATTGTGGAACATGGAATCTGGAATTCAGTGGAATATAAGAAAGTTTGAAATCGTTTCCTATTGCCGTTTATTAAATAAAATGTATTGTATTTAAAACTGTTTTATATTTTAAAGCCTGATATATAAGAAGCGAGTGGCTGTAGCTTGCAAGATATTTAGACAGGTTCTTTAATTTTCTATACTGATCTAGCGCCTATCCCAATCAGGGGCGCACATTTCAAAAAAGTTTGGAGGGTGTTCCTTGTTCAGGGACCGACTTTTAATATTTTTTGACAACATCAAAACATGTGTTACAAGTTAATGTAAAAATGTGTGTAGTGCCAGGGGTGTAGAAGGATTGTTTAAAAATAGAGGGCCGATTTTTAAAAACTTGAGTCTGTAGATCGTCGGAAATGGCATTTTCAGAGTCCTACCTCTTTCGTTATTGGCTCTTTCATAATGTATATAAGGTTTCAAACACTCTAGTTTCGAATTCAAATATTTCTAATTCGCTGCAATTTTCTTTATATGCAGTTATTTAAAGAAAACGCCCCCCAAAACGTAACCTTCAACATCATAAAGACCCAATTAGAAACTGCATTGACTTAATTCTACTCGAGAATACAGACGTGGAAATAGAACGCACAATGCGGCAGAGCAAAAGTTGGGAGATTTTGCGCAGTCGTGTATGGCCATGTCATCTTACATTAGAGTATATTGCTTTTAGAGGAAAATATATATCTGCATGTGTTTTGCAATGTTGATTTCTTTTATTGACAATTTTTTTATCGTTTATTATACGTTTTTAGACAAGATGTTTCGGACCAACTCGGACCGAATTAAGTAGTGTAATTTTACAATTTGGGACCAACTTCTTTGGAAAATTCACAAATGATGTGGGGGTGTCACACCCCGCCCACACCCCTCCTAATATGCACTCCTGATCCCAATCCTGGGCACCAATCCCGGGTTGTATCTATCATTGGAATTGGCTTAGGAAACTGCCGTTCTCTCGAAATAGCAATATATATTTAACGCAAATGATGCCTTCCTTGAAACACTGACATTAGTTAACTCCAATGTAAAATGTTAACTCAGCTAGATGATAATCCAGATACCATGAGAAAGCTAGCTTAGGTTGCAGTCGCGCTTTGAAATATTATCGATCTTCATGCAGTTTAGATAATATTCACACTACCATCGATATCGTATTAATTCAAGTTTGCTTCTTGCATTTTCATTGCCTGGTCGAAGTATATATAATAGTGCTTATATTATTAACATCGAACAAAAATTATTTATTATTTCATTTTGAAATAAAAGAAACAATGAGTAAATTTGTATTATTATTATTACTATCTTATACGCTGCAACAAGTCGTTCTTTTTAAAGACATTATAAACTCTGAATAGCAAGTTTAAAGAACAATACTTTAGAGCACTTAAAACGGCTAGATGCGTATCACAGTGCAATATATATACGGCTATATAGGAAAGGATTCCAAGATTTCAAAACCCCAAGATTCCAAATTCACCGTTCCATGTTTTACAGCTTACCTCATACTGAGTGTTTGTTCATGCACTATAATTACATTCAATAGGCCTGTTCCAAACGTCGCGCTTAAAAACAATACATAATCAGCTGAAATGCCTCATTATCTTTTGTTTGTAATGCGTTCGGCACGGCAGTAGCGCGACGTTTGAACCAGGCCTAATTAATTTCATTTCAATTTCATTTGAATGCTAGCGCTGCTCTTCTTGTGCGCAATTAAGCGTTAAGTGCACTGGCGCAGAGAGTCGTTTATATATGCTTTCGAGCGACATTTTGCACAAACACACTTACTTCGTCTCTTGAGAAGGTTCGTTCAAGAATACGTGCAGGGTAAGCATCACAGCTATTATTTTATCAATGCAAGTTCATAGGGTTATGTTTCGGGTTAGGGTGTGGATTAGGTTTAGCCTTAGGGTAAGGTTAGGATTGTTTGTTTCACGTTGAACGATCTTCAAAACCAGCGATTATATCTTCGAAGTGTCCCTCTCGCCCATCCCTGTTTAGCAACAACTCAGTCATAAACTTGGAGTTAGCTAGTGTTAGCGTTGGTGTAATGTTTAGTACAGCTTTTCGATTAGATGCTGGGTTACGATTAAGTTATGGTTTAGTTTACGCGGTTGGTTTTTGGTCTAGGTTTTAAGTTGGGCGGATTCTTTGTTTCGCATTTTAACGATCTTTAAGACTTAAAAACATGCAGCGGCCATCTCTAAAATCACCCTCCTATGCAACCCGTTTTGCAACGAGCTTTGAGAATTTTGAGCTTCGTTTCCGCAGAGATATAGAAACTCTATTTGATAGCCATATTGGTCATCTTAACACGGTTAAGATGAATACGACTAGGCTTTATATATATTCAGTATATCTCCGATCAAGCACCGTAGCTACTCCACATTGAATTTCGTATTAGATGATGGTTCATTGAACTATTATGAATTTTGTGAGCTTTTTTGTGTTAATTAACTATAAAGTCCATCATTTTCAAGACGACTGGTTTACTATAGAGGTTAAATATAAAAGAGAATAGATAAAATATAGTTAAGAGAAGCTATGCCTATGATCAATGCAATGACACAGTTTTTTTTAAACACGAAAGGTTTTGATGATCATTTTTGTGTGCTTGCAGAACCTTTAATGGATTGTACATATACCAGCCTAAACCAATATCATATTTCTTCAAGCATTGCTTGAGTGTTTGTTGCTTAGGGTTAAATGCTATTTTTTTAATTGAATGCTGGAGTCAGCGGGGTGATCCTTTATGCACGCTTGGCAGTATATTTCGCGTAGGTCATATATCTTTTGCTCATATGTGATATAAGTTATGTAACATTCAGCATTAATTTTCATGTCTTACCTGGGCAAAACACTGACTAAAAATATTTTCGCCTAAACTGGAATATACAGGGTTTGTTAAAAAATGGTAATCCAACTTTAGCAAAATTTTCGTGCGTTCATTATTTAGTTTATATATATTTATTTCGTATCATTGCGAACAAAAATTGCGAAATACGACAGAATTAAAAATTGGCGGTCGAAAACGCATTTTCCACCGCGGAGTTATGTGAAAAGCTATTGTTTGCCTATTGAAATTATACCTATTGAAATTGTGTGAAAAAGGTAAATCTATAAACTAAATATTTTGGGCGCGATAGCATCCCGATTACCTTTTTTTATACACCCTTGTATATATGCAGATATTGTTCTTAGTTCGTGTTGCATTGTTGAAGTGTTGGTAGGAATTTTCCCCACCCACCCTTTGTGATGCTGACACTACAATGACTACATTTAATGAGTACGGACAATGCTCGATTGACCGCGAACCATATCTAATAGGTATTAATTAAATAAATAACTTTGAGTTCTAATTTAAACACGCCTATATACAACGTCAACAAGCTGAGTGCTGGTTTCAACGCAGGGCGCGCATTGCGCGCATGTACAACAGTAAAGACGTATAGTTGAAGGCAATATATTAATTGTAATACCAGTTAATCCCATTTCGATCTAACAAAGTCAGACTTATAGCATCAGGAAGCTAATACAGTAATAGCATATTTATATTACGTAAATATTAATTTTGAATGACGTGTGCGAGATTCGCAGTTGTGGTAATATTGCGCGATTATTCGCGATCAACTTTTGTAAAGTATAAGAACATTAATCGAAGGCTGAAGACGGACAGTAAAACTGCCCGAAACGTTGCAATGATAAATAATTTATACCTTTGTATAATCCTGGAATAAGAGATTTAAATTAATAAAAATCTGAGTTTAATATTATGAACAAGGGTGAAAGTTTTAGAAAAAGGACCAAATAAACTTGTTAAGGAAAATTTGCTCGTCTGTGTACGTGCGGGGCTTTAACCTTGTAGCAATTTGATCAAATATAGTAATGATATATCGGTACACCTTGTTGACAATGGCAGCATCTTAATTGAGAGAGCCTATCTTGAATAATATAATCTTGTTGTCAGTAAAAGGGAGTAGCTGGCAAGTTGCATCCAATTTAATATGTCGGTAAATGTTCACGGTTGAAGCTAACACCATGCGAACCTTATTCGCTCACGAAAATATTTCATGCAATGTAATTGGAGACTGAATCTCTTTATCTTCTTATTACTAGCGAATGCTGTTATTTCCATCTGTTTCGTTGCTTTGTACTTGCAACTATAACTCGGATTTCCAATTTTAGTTTAAAACTTCAGTACAAAGTATCGAGTAAACACTCCGGCTGAGTACATCATAGGTCTCCCCTGTTGTGGGACGCCCTTCTACAAGGCACATTTAATTAGGCCCGTTTAGACTACGCTCGATATTTGGCACGGCACGGATAAAAATGCTACCCGTGCCACTTTTACCCGTGCTAAGACTATAGACGGCCGGCCAACTCTTAAAAATGTGCCCAGAAAAAGTGTTTGATGGCATTGTTTGTTACAAGCTGCCAACAGGCATTTTCTTAAAGCTCAGGCATTGACGAACAAGACTATATATGTTGCCATCTCTGATTTTGAATTTACAGCCAAACATTTGAGAATTTAAAAAATTTTCCTATTGAATTACTATAACAGCAAAAAATTCAAAATTTCATATTGATGTTTTACAAAAATAAACTATATTATTAGAAAGTTCACAAAAAAGTATATATAAGACATTTAAACGAGTTGTACGTTTTTCATACCGTATTTTTAGCTGTTGATGCTCAAAAATGCACTAATTAATGCTATTCAGTTACTATTTGCCAACTTTAACCTTCTTTAACCTTCTTTAACTCAAAACGGGCTTGAAAAATCGCATTAGCCATTTAATTGTCTTATGTATACTTTTTTGTGAACGTTCTATTGGCATAGTTTATTTTTGTTAAAAGTGAACTTCAAATTCTGCATTTTTTGCTATTATAGTAATTCAATAGGCAAAACTCTAAAATTCTCAAATTTGTGGCGGTAAATTCAAAATCAGAGGTGGCAACATATATAGTCTTGTTCGCCAATGCATAAGCTTTAAGAAAATGCCTGTTGGCAACTTGTAACAAAAAATGCCATCAGAGTCTAACTTTTATAACTTTGGCCGGCCGTCTACTACCTATTTAGGTAGTCCTCGCACGGGTAAATTTTGTACGGGTACCGTCAAATTATAATGACACAGTATGATGATAGTATCGCATTGACCGAGGTGCCGGATTTAATGCAAAACTGATGAATAATATGCGCCAAAAATTCGTGTTGATTCACGATAAATCATGCAATGTGAAGAACAACGGACGTGCGAGTTCCGCTAACCAACTTTTGGTTGAGTGTTTATGAATCTCCGAAACAACTATTTTTCTTAAGGTTTAGTGTCAAAATGAGGCAAGTTTATTTGATGACGTTAATGGCAGTGGCAATTATTTTCGCTGAAATAAATGCAGGTATATATGCACCGGTTAGAAAGACTATATCCGCCGCGCACAATGTCTTTTCTTTTGTAGTCTGTGCAAGTCTGTGTACAGCCGCAACACTTATCTCCTAAACTCAGGGAGCGACTTACCCTGCATCTCTGATATTGTAATATTAGAATAAGAGTTAATAATTAAGAATAAGAGTTCAGGTTAAGAGGTTTGGAGTTTACGTTGAGAATTTAGGTTTATTGGTGAAAGTGATATATGATTAGGGTTAACAGTAAAGTATAAGGATTCGCTGGAAAAAATAGTGAAATTCATACTATGGAAATCATCCATAGTATATCCGAACTAATTTAAATTGGATTTTCATACTATTTCCAACGGGGATCCATACTATTCCCGTAGTAAGGATTTTGATAAAAATTCCAGTGTTTAGTGATGTGAATTTAAGGTTTTAAGTAGTCCGGGATTTGGTTTAAAATTAGGTTTCTAGATAGTGTTTGTGGCCAGTGCTGTTTTCCACAGATATTAGAGAAATTGTATTGGTTCGCCTTGTCTCTATATGCGTAACGTTGTTTTTCATAATTTATTTAGAATGTGCTGTTAAAACGGAAAGCGGCGATTGTTGTGCATTGCCATTTACATACAAAGGTGAAACCTATGACTTTTGTACGTTTAAAGACCACGTACAACCATGGTGTTCATTGACTTCAGATTTTGACGAGGACAAAAAATATGGTGAATGCAAGTACGAAAGTAAGTCCGCTTCAAGTTCTCATGCTGAGTATTTTTTGTTGTTGCCGTTCTTGTTGTCTTGTTGTTTCTATTGCTATTTTTGTTGCTGCTGTTTTATTACTGCTGTTGTTATTGTCGATGTTTTTTTACTGTTGTTGTTATTACTGTTGCTGTTACTGTTGTTGTTGCTATTGTTGCGGGTTTGTTGCTGTTGTAGTTGTTGCGGTGTTGTTGTTGTTGTCATTAGTGTTGTTGCTGTTTCATTTTTTCATGGGAGGGGTCGCAAATATCACGATGGTACGTACAAATGTCAGAGACATGCATTGTTGGGGGTCGGGGAATGCTCCCTTGGGAAGTCGCAAGTACGTGAATTTAGCCTATCATTGGAAAATGGCAATTACAATCCAGAATGAGAGGGCACTTTCTTCCAGAAATGGGACACTTTTACCAATTTTGAAATAATGTCCTACCCCCAAACTTCCGCGGTCCCTGCATGATTTTAAATTATTGATAGCCGACTCGGTGTTATCCATCTCGTCTGCCATGTTAATTGTTAAATATCCCAGACATAATTGGTATTTCGTCATCGAAATCGTGAATAAATACGAAAAAAATGAAGCGTGTCATTCATATATCAAATGCATATTTCCACATTGACATAATCTTGTCATAATTGAACGAAAACATTATTTGCCAAATTTATCGAAAATTATGCATGCAATCACATGGCTAGATCAAACGTGAGATAACCTGAACTTGCATGATCAGAATATTAAGTATACGACAAACACAAAACCCAATATATGGTCTAAAACAAGACATCAATTTAAATGGTTATATTTCGATCCAATTACAGAATCAGCATCATGATTCTGTAATAATTCCATATCTTGAGTTTCCAGGATGTTTTCATTTCTCGGTTTTGCCTTTTGTAGTCGCTGGTTCTGGCTATGCTAAACGTATTTCTGTTTTAGGTTGCCAAATTAAAACTACGAATGGCGAATGCTGTGTATTTCCATTCTCATTCGGAGGAGTTACTTACAACGCGTGTACAATGGTTTGGGATACAAATGCATGGTGTGCCACAAAATCTGAAGTCGACTGTCACACGAGAAAACCAAGAGGAAACTGTCGATTATATGGTATACCTAATTAAAGTATTTAATTGTGCGTTTGCAAAGTGATTGAAATAAAAAATGTATGTATACACTATTAATACTTAAATATCGACGTTTTCATGGACAATGTACCCAAAGCGAGATTAAGTTCGCCTTCCCCTCTTGTTTTTTTATCGTATTTACTTTGACAACAGGCGATTTTCAAGTTACCTTCTAGTCCACAAAAACAACGCCAAGTCGAGACTCCATGTCAAAGTTAAATATTAAAGCTTACAACTTAGCACATGCACATGGGCTGGTTATCTCGAAAAGAGAGTTTGGCAATTTAAAATACAACGGTAACACCAATGAACATGTGTTCAATAACAATAACAATAGCATTCTTACTGTAAGACTAAGCCAATGGCGACGATAAAATCTATTGCCCTGAACATCCCATTACACCGTTCTTGTTCAAACTTCAACTTCGTTTACATCATTTTCATATCTTTTAAAGGCAGTTTTCAATTACGGTTCCTTTGCCCGCACGGGCGGGACGACCATGTCAGTCCAACTTTCGTTGTAGGTGAAGCATGAGAGTTTCGCGACTGATTGTCCCGTGATTCGAATAGGTCGCTTTGCCCACGCGGGCAAAATGACCGTAAAGGAAAACGGGCTTGTAGGTCATTCGGAGTGCATTATGTCGACTGATTCGATATCATTGATTTTTGAAAGGAAACATTTTGTTATTTTAACCAATATTTAGGTTGTTTTGACCCAATAATATTGGTCAAAGGAAAATGTCAACCAATTTAAATTGGTCAGCCTCGCCAGTATAGTATATTTCAATTATTTTTCTTTCTTTTCAGCTGATCCATGTTTTAACAACCCATGTGAAAACAATGGCGAATGCAATAGTGATCAAACTAAGTTCTATTGTAATTGTACGGAGGGATATAAAGGAAAAACATGTACAGAAAAAGGTTAGAGTTTAGACCTTCACTGGCGTGGTAACTCGCCATAACTTGCTAAAGGCGACTTGACTCTTAAGAGAAACATGTCCAATTAAGTTACGACTTAAGTCAAGCTAAGTAGATTTAAGGTGATGAAACATGGCCAATTATGTTGCGATTTAGGGCAAGTTTAGCTGCTTTAAAGCGATTTCATGCAAGTTCTTGCGATATAAAGGAAACTCCGCCAATTTTAAGTTGATATTTAAGACGAGTTAAGGCGATTTAGGGCGAGCGAAGGTCCCAGACCAGGCCTATGATAATATGTTGAGGCTCCAGAATAGGAAGAGAGGAAGAATATTCACGAAATTGGATGAAGAATGAAATTATCTGAAAAATATATTTTTCAGGTAGTTGCATCCTTCATCAACTTCGTCATCAGTAGTCGTGAGTTTGTATGTTCGTGATATAGAACCCAATTATACACTAAAACTTAAAGGGGGATGGTTCCGAAGGGGCAAATATGCTTATTGCTTCACTGAAGAAAATGGGATTTTGACTATGTGAATAGGATTTTTACCGGGGTCTGCACAGTGTATGATAGGAAAACCTGCTTGCAGCTATCGCGCTTGAAACAAGCGAGTTTGCTGCCCCTGGGAAGAAATTTAACATAATTCACAAACGTGGCTGGTCCATGATGAAAATGCAGAAAATTTCTAACGTAAATATTGTGAAAAACTGTCCCATATAACAATGTGAGCAGACATGGAGAGCATGAGAGGCAAAAGGGTTAGCGCGCTGCCCTTACCCCTGAAAACTCCTGTAAGTAGAGTTTTGTTGGTTCTGTCTTGTGCTAATTCGAGGCTTTTCCTCCGGGTTCGCGGAATTTCCTCCCTCACCAAAACCTAACTCTTAGGCTTTAGTTGTTGAGTAAGTTTATCATAAGCCTCTGGCTCGGTTGAATCGGACAACCACACCCTGTGTAAAGGGCACTAAACACATCATTATCGTTACCATTATCATTATTATCATTATTATTATGAACAGTACTTCCATGTGAAAGTTCGCCATGTGAAAATGGAGGGAAGTGTGAAAATGACGGCGAAGAATACAAATGTCAGTGCCTTGATGGATACACAGGAAATACTTGTAGCTTAAAAATAGGTAAGGAAAACAAGCTGATCAATGGATGTAAAAAACATGTTGCATTAGAATATGTGCTTCATTAGGTTGTTTTAAAAATTAGATGCTTTTTAGAAGCCTATCATAGGAGTATAAGTCTATAGTTCTCATATAGCACCGATGAACACAGACTATCGGCGATGAGTGACGACCACTGTCGTAGTTGTTATATATCGCAGGCGACGTTTAGAGCAAATGCCTATAATTTCGGCCAAAGCATTGCATATTTAAATTTCCATCTACTATAAGCTGCACATTGCCAGTGAATAATTGCCTACATATATATATATATATATAGTCAAATCTGCAGACATGCATGTTTCGCCGTTCAACGGCTCGTCAGTGCAGCTTGTAACGCAGTCTAGATGCGAGTGACGTCGTATTTATACACCATACTCTTGCCCTCACCAAGCGCATGTGGTACAATACTCAGACACATGCGCATCCAGACATACGTGAAGTGTCTTGGGGCCAGAGTGCTCAAACGACCACAAGGGAAGTGAGCTTTTGCATTATAGCTTATAGCCACCAATTAACCTCACAGAGTGCTCAACAACACAAGTGAAGGAGCATATATAGTCAAATCTGCAGACATGCATGTTTCGCCGTTCAACGGCTCGTCAGTGCAGCTTGTAACGCAGTCTAGATGCGAGTGACGTCATTTATACACCATACTCTTGCCCTCACCAAGCGCATGGTACAATACTCAGACACATGCGCATCCAGACATACGTGAAGTGTCTTGGGGCCAGAGTGCTCAAACGACCACAAGGGAAGTGAGCTTTTGCATTATAGCTTATAGCCACCAATTAACCTCACAGAGTGCTCAACAACACAAGTGAAGGAGCATATATAGTCAAATCTGCAGACATGCATGTTTCGCCGTTCAACGGCTCGTCAGTGCAGCTTGTAACGCAGTCTAGATGCGAGTGACGTCGTATTTATACACCATACTCTTGCCCTCACCAAGCGCATGTGGTACAATACTCAGACACATGCGCATCCAGACATACGTGAAGTGTCTTGGGGCCAGAGTGCTCAAACGACCACAAGGAAGTGAGCTTTTGCATTATAGCTTATAGCCACCAATTAACCTCACAGAGTGCTCAACAACACAAGTGAAGGAGCATATATAGTCAAATCTGCAGACATGCATGTTTCGCCGTTCAACGGCTCGTCAGTGCAGCTTGTAACGCAGTCTAGATGCGAGTGACGTCGTATTTATACACCATACTCTTGCCCTCACCAAGCGCATGTGGTACAATACTCAGACACATGCGCATCCAGACATACGTGAAGTGTCTTGGGGCCAGAGTGCTCAAACGACCACAAGGGAAGTGAGCTTTTGCATTATAGCTTATAGCCACCAATTAACCTCACAGAGTGCTCAACAACACAAGTGAAGGAGCATATATAGTCAAATCTGCAGACATGCATGTTTCGCCGTTCAACGGCTCGTCAGTGCAGCTTGTAACGCAGTCTAGATGCGAGTGACGTCGTATTTATACACCATACTCTTGCCCTCACCAAGCGCATGTGGTACAATACTCAGACACATGCGCATCCAGACATACGTGAAGTGTCTTGGGGCCAGAGTGCTCAAACGACCACAAGGGAAGTGAGCTTTTGCATTATAGCTTATAGCCACCAATTAACCTCACAGAGTGCTCAACAACACAAGTGAAGGAGCATATATAGTCAAATCTGCAGACATGCATGTTTCGCCGTTCAACGGCTCGTCAGTGCAGCTTGTAACGCAGTCTAGATGCGAGTGACGTCGTATTTATACACCATACTCTTGCCCTCACCAAGCGCATGTGGTACAATACTCAGACACATGCGCATCCAGACATACGTGAAGTGTCTTAGCCAGAGTGCTCAAACGACCACAAGGGAAGTGAGCTTTTGCATTATAGCTTATAGCCACCAATTAACCTCACAGAGTGCTCAACAACACAAGTGAAGGAGCATATATAGTCAAATCTGCATATATATATATATATATATATATATATATATAGTCAAATCTGCAGACATGCATGTTTCACCGTTCAACGGCTCGTCAGTGCAGCTTGTAACGCAGTCTAGATGCGAGTGACTTCGTATTTATACACCATACTCTTGCCCTCACCAAGCGCATGTGGTAAAATACTCAGACACATGCGCATCCAGACATGCGTGAAGTGTCTATATATATATATATATAAGAAAAAGGAGGTCACTTATTCTTTTAATGCGAATACAAGGGAGAAAAGAAATAAATATAGATAAAGATAAGAATATAAGAATATAAGAAATAAACAACAATTGATCATATAAGAATTAAATGGATATGAAGAATGAAAGGAGAGTGTAAGAATTCTTTTACTTTTGGCAAAATCACCTACATAATCAAACCGGCAATATATATCTGTTCTTCTTGCTTCATCTATAGTGGATCCTTGCATAGACTCTCCATGTAAAAATGATGCGAAATGTTTCAGTGACCTTACCAAAGCACAATTATACTGCAAGTGTCCCAAGGGATATCAAGGAGACGTTTGTGGAGAAGAAGGTAACGACGCGTTAATCGGAAAATAGATTTACAAAAAAATTTATCGAGTTTCCCTGACTGGGTATCTTGCTGTGATTTTGAAGCCAGTTGTTTGTAAATCAAAACATATAAATTATTTCAAACAATCTGTGATAAAAGTGGGACAAGTCAAGGAGAAATATGTGCTATATATAGCCCAAGAAAGACTTATTTTAGGTAGTACACTGTCGTAAACAACCAATCTTTCTCCTGAAAGTACAAATGATTAGTTGAAACTATGCCTAACCATGACATATTTTCAGTCGCGGACGAAATTCTGTGCAGAGCTATATGTTAGACATGAGTTGCAACAATGGGAAGCCCGTGGCCAGCATTGGCAATTACACTTATGTTTTCTATAGTGATCTATTAAAAGGTTGAATTAATAATGATATACAGATGCAAAAGTGAGAACATTGAAACTGAAAAATAATGAATTACATATAATTTTGGCTGTGAAAATTAATAGAGGCCCACCGTGAGAATCACGACAGGGTACTCTAAGAAAATATTGTAACAAATATTATTACTACTATAAAACTGTTATAATTGTGGACAAAAATTATATTTGTATAGTTAATCCATGCGATCCTTCACCTTGCGAAAATTCTGGACAATGTTCAATTAATGGAGAGAGTTTTCAGTGTCAATGTTCAAGTGATTATGAAGGCGATACTTGCCAATGTAAAGGTTTGTATTCAGCACTTTGTTTGATGTATTCATGTTATATAAAGCGTTCTAAGGTGCCGATGTAGATAACTTTCGACCGATGGTGTTGGCCTTACGAATGAAAGCATGCAAAAAACCCCAGCATCATGAACTTGCGTTGGTGGGTCTGTGCGCTGTAACAGCAAATTCATGGAGTATAGAAATTTAATTACATGAAATCTAACTACAGTTAAATTTATTTCTTTGGGGGTATTTTCCATAAAAATTGAATTGTTCACGCTGGAATAAATTCTCTCCATTGAATATTTTGTAACAAATCGTGTACCAAGTATACAACTAATGTTTGGTATTGTCACCTTGAATGGGACTTCTATTGCTACATGCACTGGCGCATCCTAGCTTAGTTTCTGGCCTTCCATGCAGACGCGAGCGTTAAATCACATTTCGCAAATCCTTATAACGCCTGATTCCAGGATATTCCAACATGGCATTCGAAAAATTAAATATCAATGAAAGCAGATTCATTTATATTGCATGGTAATTTATAATTTAGGTGTATAATTCTTGTCTTACCCACAGAAGGGCAAAAATGGTTCCTAGAAGAACAAATTTGCGAATTGTGCTAGGCCAGAAATTAGGCAAGGTGCACCCATCTTTTTGGCGAATTCTAAAATTGATAACTAAACAGATAGATATATAATATAGTCTATGTTTTCTAGCTGATCCATGCAAAAGTAGTCCATGTAAAAACGAAGGACAATGCCTGAGTAACTTGCAAGACTTTACGTTCTCGTGCAAATGTTCTGAAGGATACGAAGGGGAAACTTGTGAAGAAATAGGTAAGAATATTTGTATATAATCTTGTATGTACTCGCTATCGTATATTTTTCTGAACACAAAAATCACCTAGAAAATCACTGTTGTGAGTGGATTCCTTGGCTTAAGATTGTTTCCTGCTAATGCAGTATATATTAAACAAGGATTATAACGGAATAATTAATATTCGAATGTAATAACTCCCGAATAGTGAATAACGATTTTATAAGCAATCGAATAAAGAATAATGAAAACTAAAAATGAATGAATAACTAAAAAATACGACCATATGAAGCACGTCGCAAAATATTTTTGACTTGTCCTCGCTAAAAACACATTCAAGTTTATCATTTGAAATGCCAATAAGATATTGTCATATTAAACTGTTCAGTTATGAATTCTATTCTATTTGTATAGCTAACCCATGCGAGTCTTCTCCATGTGAAAATGGAGGGAAATGTGTAAATAAGGGAGACAGTTTCCAGTGTGAATGTTCAGAGAATTATGAAGGCGATACTTGTCAATCGCAAGGTTGGTGCTTGTTGTTTGACGTGTATATTTTGTGTAATGTCTGCCATTACTCACGCTTAAGGATCTATGTGCACTGTAACAGCAGAATTCGTTCAGTAGGAACTTCGAAATAGGAAATTTTACAAACTCAAGAGAGCAATGAAAATCGTGAGATGAACCGTCAAGTATATTTTATTGTTCTCAAGTGTTTGGACACTATACTGGTATATAGAGGTAAATTTGTCAGAAAGAGCTCAAATCAAAGTCTACGTTTTTTAGTTGATCCATGCAAAAGTAGTCCATGTAAAAACGAAGGACAATGCCTGAGTAACTTGGAAGACTTTACGTTCTCGTGCAAATGTTCTGAAGGATACGAAGGGGAAATCTGTGAAGAAATATGTAAGAATATTTGTATATAATCTTGTATGTACTCGCTATCGTATATTTTTCTGAACACAAAAATCACCTGAAAATCACTAACGTTGTGAGTGGATGCCTGGATAAAAGATTGTTTTCTGCTAATGCAGTATACATTAAACAAGGATTATAACGGAATAATGAATATTCGAGTTTAATAACAACGGATTAGTGAACAACGGTTTGGTGAGGAAATTGAATAAAGAATAATGAAAATTAGAAATGAATGAATAACTGGAAAAATGCGACCATGATCACGTCACTGAAAATATTTTTGACTTGCCGTAACTGAAAAACACAAGTTTACCATTTGAATTCCTAATTAAATATTGTCATATTAAAATTGTTCAGTTATGAATTCTATTCTATTTGTATAGTTAATCCATGCGAGCCTTCTCCGTGTGAAAATGGAGGAAAATGTGTAAATAAGGAACACAGTTTCCAGTGTGAATGTCCAGAGCATTATGAAGGCGATACCTGTCAATCAAAAGGTTGGTCCTTGTTGTTTGATGTGTATATATATGTTGTGTAATGCCTGCTCTATCATTACCCGCGCGCTCAAGGATCTGTTCACTAACAGCAGAATTCGTTATGGGAAATTCGAAATAAAAAATTGTCTATTGTTTTACAAACTCGAGAAAGCAATGAAAATCGCGAGATGATATTCTATTGTTCTCAAATGTTGGGACACTAGACTATATTGACGCAAATTTGTAAAAAAGAAGCTCAAATCAAAGTCTACGTTTTTTAGTCGATCCATGCAAAAGTAATCCGTGTAAAAACGAAGGAAAATGTCTGAGTGACTTGAAAGACTTTACCTTCTTCTGCAAATGTTCTGAAGGATACGAAGGAGAAACCTGTGAAGAAATAGGTAATAATAAATGCTGTATACTTTATATTTGTCTCCAACTGATGAAAAAGTACCTTTGCCGGTGATCTAATTTTTGCTTTTGTCACTTGATTTTTGTTTATTTATAAAGATATTCTCAGCTTTTCTTCGTATGTTTATACAAAGTTCTGTTGCATGTTTTCAACACTTTGTTATATAGAAATTTCAAAGGTTTTTTTGGAAAATTCATAGTATTATGAATCCAATTCTTTACACAAAAATATATATTGATCACTGCCAGTATATATATCTATTACTGCATCAGTATTTCGTTTACTGTACGAGTATTGTATGAGTAATGATCTTTTTGCTGACTACCTCGATGAAAACAAGTGCATGTCTTTTTGAGTAGCCTGATGAGATATTATATCAAAACTGTTAAGATATTTGAAACAAAGATTAATTCATTTGTATAGTTAATCCATGCGAGACTTCTCCGTGTGAAAATGGAGGAAAATGTGTAAGTAAGGGAGACAGATTCCAGTGTGAATGTCCAGAGCATTATGAAGGCGATACTTGTCATTTCAAAGGTCAGTACTAATATGTCTAATGAGCATGCATGTTGTTTGATATATCATAGTTAAATATTCGGATTGTGAAGTCACGCGAGAATATACGTCATGCTATATAACCGGCAATTTGTGGGGCATATCATGGATTTATGGCAAAATGGCGCCAAAGCGGGGCTGATTTTAATTCCTTAATTATTCATGCACCGAAAATCATATGCATGGCATATCAAAACAACAAACACAAAATCGATTAGAACTCTTGAAATACTGCATGTATGACGTTCAATATTGAAATATACTCGAACTCCTCATTGTCTAGCGATCTTAAATATGTATAAAGTGTTTGAGTGACTGTTCACATTTTTATATAATTTACCAAATTTATTGTGACCACTAAAATGTAAAATATTTTTATTGCTTTTTGACTAGCAGAAAACGAACCCAAGTCATAGATGTTTCCATTGCTAAGAGAGGCATGTTTTATCTTTTTGGGAATGTAGCCGCGAAGTGCAGCGCTGGCATGCCATGACTGTCATAAATTTCTGGTTAACATCCCCATGCATGTTTCGCGCACGAATATATCAATCACAACCCTAACCCTAACGCTATTGTGCGCGAAACATGAGTACATAAGAAATTTATGCCGGCGAAAGTTGTAAAGCCTGCTCAGGCATTACCCGGGCTCATGGATCTGTGCATGCACTATGCAGGATAACTGAATTCGTGTGAAATATGAACTTGTCTAAGTATTTTACAAACTCCTCTATAGAGAACGATGGAAATCGCGCGATTAATAGTCAAGTGAATTATGTAATATATCATACACGAGAAGGAGTTTATTATAGTGATTTGAAACACCGAAAAGTGTGTTGAAAAACAAGGCCCTAGCCGAGTTTTTTAACATACTTTGAGGTATTTTTAAATCACGATAATAAACGACTTCGAGTGTATGATATAGCTTCTCAAACAAACCAGTATTTAAAGAGAAATTCAACGCGAAAGTTGAGTTAATTTATGGGTGTTTATTACAGTGGTATCAAGACAACGATACGCTGGTGATTTCCTTTGTGTTTTGCTCATGAATTATTGAGAAATTCTGTTCTCAAGTCAGTTTGGAAACTAGTGCTAATAAAAGCAAATTTTCTTCAGAAAGCAAAGTGTATGTTTTTTAGTTGATCCATGCAAAAGTAGTTCATGTAAAAACGGCGGGAAATGCCTGAGTGACTTGCAAGACTTTACCATCTCGTGCAAATGTTCTGAAGCTTTCGAAGGGGAAACCTGTGAAGTGAGAGGTAAGAACATTTTGTCTATATTTAACAATTCGCGGCATACTCTTTATAACTATTTTAGTCGACATTTTGTTATATCTTATATCAATAGTTAAATAGTTTCTGCTTGACATTGTTTATAGTTATTGTTCTTATATAGATTACTCAGTTTATTGTTTTATATCATTGTAAATAATTGTAAATAATTCGTCATGTAAACGTCTTTGGACGCCGCCTGCCAAAAGCCGAGGGCAATGGCCCCTTCGCAAGAAAGGCACATGAGCCAAGGTGTCAGATGTTCACTTTTGTCGGTATTTCATAATTTTCACTTGTTTATTGGGGTATAATTATCAATCCGCATTCTTGAACTGGAGATAGGTTTTTACCATTTAAATATCATTAGAAGTCATACCCAGTTTGAAATCCTCACTGGCTTTGTTTAAACTAACATCTGTTCTCTTTAACTGAAGCATAGCTAAATTTTAATGGCACCATGAGACATACGCCAAAAATACAGTATATCCAACGGAGTTCTTTTAATTCAAGCCGGGGCCTTCTAGCCCAAAGTTACGCTACTAGGGTCTTGAAATAATAGCCTAACAGGGTTTCCTATTTCATTTGTATAGTTAACCCATGCAAGCCTTCTCCGTGTGAAAATGGTGGCAAATGTGTCGATAAGGGAAACGGTTTCCAGTGTGAATGTCCAGAGCATTACGAAGGCGATACTTGCCAATTGAAAGGTTGGTACTGCTTGTTGTTTGATGTGTAAATGTTTTATAATGCCTGTTCTACAATTACAATTAAGCGCTTAAGGATCTGTGCACTATAGTCTGTTGCAAAATCTATGGAAAATTACTGAGAAAACTATATTGCTTGGTTATTGTCATGAAAATACAATTTTTAACGGCAACAAAATCTCTGTACAATATATGATATAGTTTGCAGCTATTTTCATGCAGTTAAGGTTGTCAGAGTCAATAGGCAAATTTGCAAAACTATATATTTTGAAGGGTGTGTTAAAAAAGTAATCGGGATTCAAATTTAGGAATTTGAATAAAGAAGCCTTGAAGTATAGGTTATTATCAAGTCTTGGTAAATTATGATTTTCAACTCGCGTTTTAACAACGACATTTCGTGACTAAAACATTTTACGAAACTAGAAGTTTAGAGAACTCGTTGCGTTTCCCAGATAGGCAACCTTCATTTGGGCAAATGTTGGAAAATTCGAGGAACATTTTATGCATACAATTCAGTGGGAAAATGTGATTGCGATCGCCAATTTTTAATCGTATGGTATTTTGGCCATCTTAATTTGTTCCCAATGGCAATGATACAAGAAAGGTATCATTTGTATAACACCCTGTATAACGGCGAAGAATATAATGGAAATGAGGTACTGAATATACAGAACATTAATCCAGCATTTGACTGTTGCTGTGACAACCTTAGCTTAATTGAAATAGCTGTACAGTAGCAAATATATCAATCCTCTTAGCATGGTTTCCAAGGAAATGGCTTATCTTTTGTGTGCATGATGTATGCAAATCAGTGTATACTAATTGCAGAAATGTATGCAGGACCGCACAGACATTTGGCGGCCCAGGCTATTTTCCATCCTCCAAGATCTTTGGGGTCATGTGCTTGTTTAGCCATACTGTACCTTTGAACTTCTGGATTACGTCCTATAGTGTATGATGTTTTAAATAACATTCCCAAAAATATTTTTATACTAAAATACTTTTAATATCTAGGGACTTAGAAATGGCAATTAAATTCCTGCATTCTGAGAGACTATTTACAGTAACATATATCCATATTTCATTTCATTTCTATCAAGGGCCCCCTTTTAGGGGCCCGGGCAAATTTTCCCGTTTTGGCCACAGTGTGGGCGGCCCTGAATGCATGTATATCGATAATCTATTACGTCGTTTCCTTGGGGGCTTCCATTTAATGGTCAGTCCGATCTGTATTGATGGAAAGATCTGGTCCAGGTTTTCCCGAAATCTAGCTAAAAAGGGCCTCCTTTGGTTTTGATCCAAATTTTCTGGTTAGACAGGTCCATCCACCCGTGACCTCGCAATTGAAGCTACGCTTATTTAGGAGTGGCATGGAGGTAAATTTCGAATTCTATATTTTTGTTAGTTGATCCATGCAAAAGTAGTCCATGTAAAAACGGAGGACAATGTCTGGGTGATTTGGAAAACTTTACGTTCTCGTGCAAATGTTCTGAAGGATTCTTGGGAGAAACCTGTGAAGAGAGAGGTAATAATACTACGTTTATCTATTTGCCAAGGCTTTCGAATTCTGGGGGTTTAATAATAATTTGTATAGTAGAAATACATTAATGCAAGCTAGGCACCCGACCATATAACTGTTCTAGATTGACATTGACTGTATATCTGGGTTGCAATTCAATATTAGAAGCCCTTTTGGCAGTTTACATGGAAGGAAAATTGAACCACTAAACTTTAGCTAAAGTGTTAATTCTGACACTGTCTATGAGTACTTCCCTTCTTTTTATAAAAGGTATAAAATATTTGATCCAAATTATTGCTATACCATAACAATGAATGGCAAGGGTACCACTACATTAAAAACGAATGGGCGTAGGGAGATCAATTAATATGTAATTATCCCCCCATTTTCTTCCCCATTTGCTTATACGACATGTTCTGATCAGGGCCGGACCTACGGGGGGGTTTGGGGGGGTCACCCCCCCAGAAATTCTATTTGGAGTTTCAGTCGGCAGAAGTGCTATTTTAGTTGGCAGACGAAATTATTTTTGATGACTAACAGCAATGTAGTCGGTACAAGTTCGTGAGTAAGTCGATTGAAAGGACCTTACACCCCCCCTGATAAATTTTCTGAGGACGCGCCTGGTTCTGATCATCAAAATTCTGTAACGTCTTCCCCCAAAGTGCATGAAATGGCGTTTCAGAGACTCTAGATTTTAAAATTTTTCTGGGGGTCATGCCCGCATAGCCTATAGTGCCCTCGGGCTTTGGACACTCGATACCTGCGCATTTCCGCTAGCGGCATGGGGCCTCGATAGACAATTTTGGTTTTGACCGATTCCTTTACCACGTCCTTTCGTCGGGCAAATGTAGCTACCCACACCCATAACGCTTAGACAGAAGTTACTCTTCCGTCGGGAGGAGTGTATAAATGATGGGGAAATGCCGTGAAAACGTTAAATGTGTTACATGCCTCCATAACTATTACCATGCTCCATCCCCGCACTTTTTGAGATGGATTTCGCCCTTGACAATAGCGCGTAGACCGACGACGTTATTGACCCTATTAATGGCACGAAGTTATTAACGGAAATATATTAGTGAATCAAATAATTGAGGCATAGTTTAAAACAGTGAGGCAACAATCTTTTTCTGTAACCATTTGTAGCTGTTGGCTCGTGTGTAAATGCAAACTGGTGGGAAAGTTTTGACAAAATTGGTTGGTCGAAATGTCCTTCTACATCTCCTTACATCAATGGTTTGTATAGAAGCATAGAGATATTTTCATGGAATGATAATATACATCACCTGGAAGAAGCCAAGTGTTGTGAGGGTTACAAGAATATGAACAGTGAATGCGTGCCAGTAGATTGGACACAAAGCTTTGATAGGTAATATCTGAGTTTCGGTGGTGGAGTAGGATAAGGCTACCTGAAAAATACAATCAGATGAAATACAATAATGTAGTGGTATCCTTGCCATTCATCGTTATAGTATAGCAATAATTTGAATTGTTGTATTTTTCAGGTAGTTTTATCCTTCTCCACCGCCGAATCTTCGTTAGACTCTACTTAAACTGGCACCACGCGTTCGAGTTAATATCGGAGTTTGCAGACTTTTTTCCATTTTCACTTCTTCAACATACCAAAGTCTGGTTTATTCTCTATATTGGTTTGAAACACATTGCAGATAATTGATATTGATATAGTTATTTTATGGCTGTGAAGGCTTGATCTCAAATTTAATTTATTTCAATTTTCTACATACTCTAGCTTGTATACAATGTAGTATAGAGATTTTGCTCCATCACGTGACCAAATGTATAACATGTTTTGTATGTCATTATAACAAATATTCCTACCATTCGATACAATTATTCCCTCGGGAGTTAAGGTTTGAATAATTCTTATTGCTGACGTCAGCATTACTTTCAAATGCCGTTAAAAGCTACGTTTTTTCCAAACCTAGCGCGAAAAACTAGGTTAGCTTTTAAGAGCAATAATTTTATAGCATCATAGTAAACAGATACAAACATTTGATATAAAAAACATATTTTCTTGTCATTATAAATTCATTTTCTATTTTATAGAACTGAGACATGGAACTTATGTACTACGGGGTACTATCTATCTGGCCTTTATCGTTCAGATGGAGATAAGTTGCATAATATTGAGAAAGCGTGGTGTTGCAAGCCTCGTGGAGCTGCTAATTCCTACAAGTCCTGTTACAATGAGGATGTTACGACGAAATTTGATTCTAGCAAACAAGGGATGGTGACATGCTCAAAACCTGGTCATTATATAACTGGTCTATATAGATCCACGTGTGATCTGTTGTATTGTATCGAGGAGTTTAAATGCTGCCAATTGTAGATTGCAGAAGGTCAGTAAAAATGCACAAGCTTCGTGCGGTTGTACCAAGTTGATCATTCTTCAGTTGATTTTTCGCAGAGGAATATACAAAATGAGTTCAAAGTTAATGCGAAGCGTTGTGTGACTTGAACAAAGTATATCCTCAAGAATAATAACTGTTGTGAATATCTCCGTATAGTTAAACGAACATTTTCCAAGAATCGTCAGTCAACAAAATGATACTTACCGCCTTTCCCTAAGTAGATTTTCTAGTTTAACTCTGATTAAAAAGTTTGTAAAAGAATTATTTACTTTGCAGCTCAACCGGAACCCCTGAATTGGATTTGTCTAGCACATGCAATCTGGTACAGGACTGATCTTGTCATATATCATAGAGTTAGGTTGGAAGTAGAACGTTCAAATAGGGATGAGTAATGGTGATGGTGGTTGTGGTACCACGGTAAACAACCATTGAGTCTCGTTTGACATTCTTTATTATATTTTATTATGTAGCATATGTGTGATTCGACGGTTCCAATAAAGTTGTTAAAATCAGCGTTCATATTCTATCGTCCTTCATTGCATCTCCGATCCGCTTTATTGGCTCGAGAATAATTTCAAATTGAAATTCGCATTTGACCTAGGATAGTTTTTATTTCTTTGAGAAACCATAGAAACTGAAACATGTACATGCAGCGCAATATTCCAATGTGAGCTTGTCCTATAGACCTAATCCCCGAAACTACCAAGCGTATAAGCGCCGTTCCTGGAGATTGCACGGGGCTTGGGTACTAATTCAGCTCGGCTATTTACATCCGTAAAAAGGAGAGCTAGCGGAGTGAAAAATTAATGATCGCGGGCGCATGGCTATTTTTCATGAGTGGACCTCTCGCTGATCTCAAAAACACGGCAGATTGTCATATAAGAAAGTCTGAAAGTCGTTTTATGGAAAGAGCCGTGAAACGAATTTTTTCGTTTTTAATTTAAGGTACATTTACACGCTGCGATTTGTCGGTCCGATTTTAGGTTTTGCTGAATGTTAATGACGAATATTTTCAGTTGATGATGTCATCAGTTTTCAAATATCATTAAAGTGCATCTGAAATATATCGGCCAAACAAATCGCAGCATGTAAACGTACCTTTATATAAACAAGGATAAGAAGAGATATATGATGGAAAATCGTAAAATATAAGGCAAATTTGTTTTAATTGTTATTGTTGATGATGTATTTGTTGCTTTAAAAAATTGTTGCTTATACACGGTTTTCCATTTAATTCCTGTGTAGGTGTAAATTTCCTATTGATAATTTATATTATCGAAAAGCTTTAAATTAAGGTTACACGATACCTTTTGAGGCTCTCTGCGGAGAATCGTTACTGCGCGCATAATATTAGTCCGATTTTTACCAAAGTGTCACTACTATTTTTGAAAAGCTGGAGGATTAGTGCCGTACCATACTGTATGAGTACTCACCCTCTAGCTATTCAAAAATAGTACTGACACTCGAGGGAAGCTTAGATTGAACCTCCACTCTTTGAGTGTGAGTGAGCTTTTAGAATACAGGCGTTAGAGTTGCATTTTTCGCAGCCGTTCCCGTTCAGGTCTAAAAATATTGTATAGTATTATTCCACTCGAAATATCCATCCACCTAAGCCTTCTACCTGTTCAACATAGCATTGGAATTTTGCATAAAGTAGAGTGTATGCTTAAATTTTTATTTACCACATGAGCAACTAACTAGATCCACAATGACCGACGCATTATATATTAAACTCGAATATCAAAATATTTATGAGCCTTAGGAAGAGAGTCGGCCGTTCCTCCTAGCATTAACACTAGCGAAATCAGTGGCGGCGCCAGCCTTGTAGAAGTGGGGAGGACTTTTCGAGACCCGAAGGCTCCAGGGACCGTTAGGGGGTCCGGGGGCGTTTCCCGAGGGAAATTTTGTAATCTAGAGTCGCTGAAATGCGATTTCCAGCATTTTGGGAGTAAGATTATACAGAATTCGGAAGATTACAACTACACACCATTTTTCACGAGTATTTGTATGTATAAGGTACTATATTCTAGCCATGTGAATTCTTCGTACCATTTCTTTTGAAATTTGAAGTTTCGTCCTGCAGCTATTACCGATGATGGAAAATCTAAAACGGGTCTTATCGGTCCAGATCATAGATATCTTAAATACACTAGATAGTGCATCTAATTATTCCGCAAGTCAAAAATTGAAGCCGTGACTGCAGTCTCAGTTCGTTCCCATGAACGTATATTTCGCAATTCAGCTAGAGGTAGGCCTATTGTGAGAATATTTTGGAATTACACTGCCCACAGTTACATTTATAATATCTTCGCCATTTTAACAAGATATGATGTAACAATATTTTTATTTAAAATTTGCATATTTTAGTAAATTTAAGGCCCGACTGCCTATGCTATGACTACATTTTCTGAAACGAATTTGGTATAAATAACATATCTAAATGTTCCTAAATGCATTACATTTTCAATATGACCATATGTTCAGTTTGTGATCATCTGGATAGTCTTCGTTGTCTGTGCTTCTTCCCGGAGCCATCCTCTGCATGTAGATTCTCTTTTTTTACGGGGGGTTGGGTGGTTGCGAGTGGGCGACATGCGTTCGGGCTTTGTGCTTTCTGGGAAAGGGTTTAAGCGGGCATATTCCATATAATTGAGAGTGGTGCCTAAACCACTATTTTTCAAAAGAAACACTACAACTGCTGCACCCGCAGTTTTTGTCCATTTTTCTAGTATTCGAAACCCTAATATATATATATATAGTTCAACTTAATGTACGGCATTACGTATAATAAAACACTTTAATGTCCAGCAAGTGCAAAAGGACCATAATAAGATGAAAGGTATATGCTTTAGAATACTGAGATAAATTTTTAAATTATAAATCATTCGCATTGGAGCTGAGCCTTTAAGGGAGGCCAAAATTGGAGCCTTTAAGGGTCGGGAAAATAGTGAGATACTCTAACAAATACAGACACACCAACACCTTATCCAGGTCTATGTTCCTATTTGCTCACATTCATTGTCTATATATTCGATCGCTTTCTTTAATTTGGTTCCTCTTACAGCAAATGCAGGGTGTCCCAATTAAAAAGGTCCCAACTAGGTTTTCTCCTATTGCTACGTTTGCTTTAATAGAAGTTTCAGAGTTTTATACTGGATGAAATAACTATCGTATAGATGTAATCTATTGGTATTCAGTGGCGTAACGAAGAAAGACGGGGCCCCTAGGCATATTTGGCGTGGAGCCCCAACGGCCCAACTGTCGGGGCCCTTAGTTCTTGCCCTAACCCTACCTTATGAGCGTTACGCCGCTGTAATTGTATTTAGCTCATCAAACAAATGAACCGTTTTCCTTCCGATCCAGAATCACTTGAGATGGCGACACCAATATTGCAACTTGAATGTCATCCAAATGTGCAAATTGTGTAGAATAATGAAGACGTTCTTTATATGAAATTAAAGAATTTATTAAATTTACTCATTCAAAAGGTAAATTTTATATGAACTCGATACCCTTGACATGCCTTACAGCAATATTTGTGCTGTGATTCGTACGTGTCTTTTCCCATCCTTCAGTCTGACGTAAAATGACAAATTCAGTACATTTTCATTTCTTTGCCTGGTCATCAGCCACTTTTAGAATAGAGATGTTTGCATTAAACAAAATCTTGATGAAAGAGACCACAAACCATCAGTTTTAGAGTAGATGTGTATTGAAATATTCTTTAAAAAATCCATATTTCCGTAATTTGGACAAGTTAGAATATTGGTGCCCCCACTTTAAGTAATTCAACAAGGCAAACAGTTGGTTATTTTTACCATTCAAATATCAATGCATGATATGGATGACAATGATACATGTCATAGATATGATCTAGTATATGAAAATCTGATGAAAATTCTGTCAAACGTTGTAGTAACTACAAAACATGCACGGTGGACTTTCTGTCGTTTAATTTCATCTCTGCTGGAATGATTCGGAAAAATTGGTCATGTGGAGATTTCACCTACCCCTTAAGGTTATTTTCCACTTCAACCGTATCGTAGCGAAACGTAGCGTATTTTTTGTATCCTGAGCACTCGGGTAAAACTAATGACTTCGACACAAAAGAAAATGCTACGGTCAGTTTTGGAGTGGAACACGGCCTTTCAGACTATGACATGCAAACTACACCGCCCTGTATATATTTATATATACATTGAATTATACAGTATATATATTTACAAGAGTGACTATTAGGCAAATAAACGCAAAGGTTACAGCTAAGTTTTGTATTAAGTACAGTAGCCAGTTTAGGCTAGCTCTTTGATCAAGTGCGTGCATGAGAGTGTAACAGAGACCGACGTACGTTCTTTTTGCAAAAGGCTTTGATGCAAAGTTTGATTGCGAGTGTGTTCCCAGAATCTTTTTATAGTGTAAACCAGCCATAATCAAGATTATATTTTTCTTCATACATTGCTTTCGTTTACAAGTATGTGCAGAATTGAATAATAGACATGCTAATTATGAAGCTGTTCGGTCAATTAATTTCGTTGACCCTGGTATAACGATCTATAATTGGTTGTAAATGAGCGTCATATGCTTAAGTCATTGATCAAGCGTTCTAATTAACATGTTTATTCCATTTTGAATGTTTAATTTCACTAACCCTATAAACCTAAACCTATGACAGCCTAACCACAGAATAAAGATCTATACAGAAGGGCCACTCATGCTCTAAAAAAAGGTGTGTTAAATTAACACACTTTTCTTTCAAAATTTTGACACACCTTTAGGTGTTGTTTACTTACACACGAAAAGATGTGTTAAACACACCATAAGGTTGTCCAAATTTTAATACACCTAAAGGTGTGTTTTGGAAGAAGGTGTGTTTTCTAACACACTAAGGTGTGGTTTCTAACACGGTACAACGTGTCCTCGGTTTTTTTATGCAAAAATATGCAGTTTACAGGCCAGAGTGATTGCTGACCAGCCAGTTCAGCGTGCTTATTGGCCAGAAAAAGCAATTGACTGGCCAGAGTAATGGCGACCAACATGCGTAATGCGATATGCGCGACCCCAAAAAATTCAAAGGTTCCCAAGAGAGTGAACCCTCTATATAATGTTTACTCTATGGCCTAACTTTAACCCTAATGTTAACCCTAAACACAAACCGGTGTAAAAATGCCACAGAGTTGCCTGCGGAGGAGGCTAACGAAAGATAGATGGTAAGTTGTGGAACATGGAATCTGGAAATCAGTGGAATATAAGAAATTTTGAAATCGTTTCATATTGCCGTTTATATTAAATAAAATGTATTGTATTTAAAACTGTTTTATATTTTAAAGCCTGATATATAAGGAGCGAGTGGCTGTAGCTTGCAAGATATTTGTACAGGTTCTTTAATTTTCTATACTGATCCAGCGCCTATCCCAATCAGGGGCGCGCATTTCTAAAACGTTTAGGGGGGGTGTTCCTTGTTCAGGGACAGACTTAATGTAAAAATGTGTGTAGTGCCAGGGGTGTAGAAGGATTGTTTAAAAATAGGGGGCCGATTTTGAAAAACTAGAGTCTGTAGATCGTCGGAAATGGCATTTTCAGAGTCCTACCTCTTTCGTTATAGGCCCTTTCATTAATATATATAAGATTTCAAACACTCTAGTTTCGAATTCAAATATTTCTAATTCGCTGCAATTTTCTTCAAATGCAGTTATTTAAAGAAAACGCCCCCCAAAACGTAACCTTCAACATCATAAAGACCCAATTAGAAACTGCATTTTTACAACAGAGTAGACTTAATTTTACTCGTGAATACAGACGTGGAAATAGAATGCACAATGCTGCAGAGAAAAAGTTGGGAGGTTTTGCGCAGTCGTGTATGGCTATGTCATCTTACATTTGAGTATATTGCTTTAAGAGGAAAATATATATCTGGATTTTGCAATGTTGATTTCTTTTATTGACAATTTTTGTATCGTTTATTATACGTTTTTAGACAGGATGTTTCGGACCAACTCGAACCGAATTAAGTAGTGTAATTTTACAAATTGGGACCGACTTTTTTGGAAAATTCACAAATGATGGGGGGGGTCACGCCCCTCCCACACCCCTCCTAACGTGCGCTCCTGGTCACAATCCTGGGCACCAATTCCGGGTTGTATCTATCATTGGAATTGGCTTGGGAAACTGCCCCTTTCTCGAAATAGCAATATATTATTAACGCCAATGATGCCTTCCTTGAAACACTGACATTAGTTAACTCCAATGTAAAATGTTAACTCAGCTAGATGATAATCCAGATACCATGAGAAAGCTAGCTTAGGTTGCAGTCGCGCTTTATAAATATTATCGATTTTCATGCAGTTTAGATAATATTCACACTATCCATCGATATCGTTGCATTTTCATTGCCTGATCGAAGTATATATAATAGTGCTTATATTATTAACATCGAACAAAAAATTTGATTATTTCATTTTGAAATAAAAGAAACAATGAGTAAATTTTTATTATTATTATTACTATCTTATACGCTGCGACAAGTCGTTCTTTTTAAAGACATTATAAACTCTGAATAGCAGGTTTAAGGAACAATACTTTAGAGCACTTAAAACGGCTAGATGCGTATCACAGTGCAATATATACGGCAAAACTCCAAGATTCCAAATTCACGGTTCCATGTTTTACAGCTTACCTCATACTGGGTGTTTGCTCATGCGTTATAATTACATTCATTAGGCCTGTTCCATACGTCGCGCTTCTCATGTGCCGAACGCATTAAAAACAATACATAACCTCATTATCTTTTGTTTATAATGCGTTCGGCACGGCAGTAGCGCGACGTTTGAACCAGGCCTAATTAATTTCATTTCAATTTCGTCTGAATCTGCTCCTCTTTTGCGCAATTAAGCGTTAAGTGCACTGGCGCAGAGAGTCGTTTATATATGCTTTCGAGCGACATTTTGCACAAACACATTTACTTCGTCTCTTGAGAAGGTTCGTTCAAGAATACGTGCAGGGTAAGCATCACACCTATTATTTTATCAATGCAAGGTTATAGGGTTATGTTTCGGGTTAGGGTGTGGATTAGGTTTAGCCTTAGGGTAAGGTTAGGATTGTTTGTTTCACGTTGAACGATCTTCAAAACCAGCGATTATATCTTCGAAGTGTCCCTCTCGCCCATCCCTGTTTAGCAACAACTCAGTCATGAACTCTGAGTTAGCTAGTGTTAGCGTTAGTGTAATGTTTAGTACAGCGTTTCGATTAGATGTTGGGTTACGATTAAGTTCTGGTTTAGTTTACGCGGTTGGTTTTTGGTCTAGGTTTTAAGTTGGGCGGATTCTTTGTTGGGCGGGATCTTTAAGACTTAAAAACCAGCGGCCATCTCTAAAATCACCCGTTTTGCAACGAGCTTTGAGAATTTTGAGCTTGGCTTCCGCAGAGATATAGAAACTCTATTTGATAGCCATTGGTCATCTTAACACGGTTAAGATGAATACGATCGACTAGGCTTTATATTCAGTATATCTCTTTAAGCCTTCAGTTGCCTTGTCATGCAGAAATTCTCGCTCTCCTCTTCATCCGATTAAGCACCGTAACTACACCACATTGAATTTCGTATTAGATGATGGTTCATTGAACTATTATGAATTTTGTGAGCTTTTTTGTGTTAATTAACTATAAGGTCAACCATTTTCAAGACGACTGGTTTACTATAGAGGTTAAAAATAAAATAGAATAGATAAAATGTAGGTAAGAGATGCTACGCCTATGATCAATGACACAGTTTTTTTTAAACACGAAAGGTCTTGATGATCATTTTTGTGTGCTTGCAGAATCTTTAATAGATTGTACATACCAGTCTAAACCAATATCATATTTGTTCAAGCATTGCTTGAGTGTTTGTTGCTTAACAATGTTAACATGCTATTTTTTTAATTGAATGCTGGAGTCAGCGGGGTGATCCTTCATGCACGCTTGGCAGTATATTTCGCGTAGGTCATATACCTTTTGCTCATATGCGATATAAGTTATGTACCATTCAGTATTAATTTTCATGTCTTACCTGGGCAAAACACGACTAAAAATATTTTCGCCAAAACTGGAATATACAGGGTGTGTTAAAAAATGGTAATCCAACTTTAGCAATGTCGTCGTGCGATATTTATTTCGTATCATTGCGATCAAAAATGGCGAAATACGACAGAATTAAAAATTGGCGGTCGAAAACGCATTTTCCACCGTTGGGAATTATGTGCAAAGCTATTGTTTGCCTATTGAAATTATTCTCATTATTGGATTCAAATTTTAGAATTTTAATAAGATGGCGTAACCCATGGGCTATTTATCAAGTTTTGGGAGATTTAAAGAAGGTTCAAATTGCGATTTAACAACGAAATTTGGTGGTTGAAACATTTTACGAGGCAGGAAGTTTGGAGACTGAACTGCAATGATGAACGTTTCACAAATATAGGCAACCACCATTTGGGCAAATGGTCGAAAATTCGAAGGACATTTAATTCCCAAAGGTGGAAAAATGTGATTTTGACCACTGTTTTTTCATCGGATCGTATTGAGTCATTATTGATCGCAGAGATATAAAAATGGTGTCATTTGGCAGCTAAAAGCCTGATTTTTATTTGTGTGAAAAAGGTAAATCTATAAACTAAATATTTTGGGCGCGATAGCATCCCAAAATTCGATTACCTTTTTTTATACACCCTGTATATATGCAGATATTGTTTTTAGTTCGTGTTGTATTGTTGAAGTGTTGGTAGGAATTTTCCCCGCCCACTCTTTGTGATGCTGAAACTACAATGACTACATTTAATGAGTACGGACAATGCTCGATTGACCGCGAACCATATCTAATAGGTATTAATTAAATAAATAACTTTGAGTCCTAATTTAAACACGCCTATATACAACGTCAACAAGCTGAGTGCTGGTTTCAACGCAGGGCGCGCATTGCGCGCATGTACAACAGTAAAGACGTATAATTGAAGGCAATATATTAATTGTAATACCAGTTAAAACCATTTCGATCTAACAAAGTCAGACTATAGCATGAGGAAGCTAATACAGTAATAGCAAATTTATATTACGTAAATATTAATTTTGAATGACGTGTGCGAGATTCGCAGTTGTGGTAATATTGCGCGATTATTCGCGATCAACTTTTGTAAAGTATAAGAACATTAATCGAAGGCTGAAGACGGACAGTAAAACTGCCCGAAAGGTTGCAATTATAAATAATTTATAGCTTTGTATAATCCTGGAATAAGAGATTTAAATTAATAAAAATCAGAGTTTAATATTATGAACAAAAGTGAAAGTTTTAGAAAAAGGACCAAATAAACTTGTTAAGGAAAACTTCTCGTCTGTGTGACGTGCGGGGCTTTAACCTTGTAGCAATTTGATCAAATATAGTAATGATATATCGGTACAACTTGTTGACAATGCCAGCATCTTAATTGAGAGAAGCCTATCTTGAATAATATAATCTTGTTGTCAGTAAAAGGGAGTAGCTGGCAAGTTGTATCCAATTTAATATGTCGGTCAAATGGTTACGGTTGAAGCTAACACCATGCAAACCTTATTCGCTTACGAAAATATTTCATGCAATGAAATTGGAGACTGAACCTCTTTTTCTTATTATTACTAGTGAATCTTATTATTTTGATCTGTTTCGTTGCTTTGTACTTGCAACTATAACTCGGATTTCCAATTTTAGTTTAAAACTTCAGTACAAAGTATCGAGTAAACACTCCGGCTGAGTACATCATAGGTTTCCCCTGTTGTGGTACGCCCTTCTACAAGGCACACTTAATTAGGCCCGTTTACACTACGCTCAATATTTGGCACGGCACGGATAAAAATGCTACCCGTGCCACTTTTACCCGTGCTAAGACTACCTATTTAGGTAGTACTCGCGCGGGTAAATTTGGTACGGATACCGTCAAATTATAATGACACAGTATGATGATAGTATCGCATTGATGGAGGTGCCGGATTTAATGCAAAACTGATGAATAGTATGCGCCAAAAATTCGTGTTGATTCACGATAACTCATGCAATGTGTAGAACAACGGACATGCGAGTTCCGCTAACCAACTTTTAGTTGAGTGTTTATGAATCTCCGAAACAACTATTTTTCTTAAGGTTTAGTGTCAAAATGAGGCAAGTTTACTTGATGACGTTAATGGCAGTGGCAATTGTTTTCGCTGAAATAAATGCAGGTATGCACCGGTTAGAAAGACTATATCTGCCCCGCACAATGTCTTTTCCTTTGTAGTCTGTGCCAGTCCGTGTACAGCCGCAATACTTATCTCATAAACTCGGGGAACGACTTACCGTGCATCTTTGATATTGTAATAATAAGAATAAGAGTTAATAATTAAGAATAAGAGTTCAGTTTAAGAGGTTTGGAGTTTACGTTGAGAATTTAGGTTTATTGGTGGAAGTTATATATGATTAGGGTTAACAGTAAAGTATAAGGATTCACTGGAAAAAATAATGATATTCATACTATGGAAATCATATTTGCAGCACTAAATCCATAGTATATCCGCACTAATTTAAATTGGATTTTCATACTATTTCCAACTGGGATCCATACTATTTCCGTAGTAAGGATTTTGAAACAAATTCCAGTGTTTAGTGATGTGAATTTAAGGTTTTAAGTAGTCCGGGATTTGGTTTAAGATTAGGTTTCTAGATAGTGTTTGTGGCCTGTGCTGTTTTCCACAGATATCATTAGAGAAATTGTATTGGTTCGCCTTGTCTCCATGCGTAACGTTGTTTTTCATCATTTATTTAGAATGTGCTGTTAAAACGGAAAACGGCGACTGTTGTGCATTTCCATTTACATACAAAGGTGAAACCTATGACTTTTGTACGTTTAAAGACCACGTAGGCCTACAACCATGGTGTTCATTGACTTCAGATTTTGACGAGGACAAAAAATATGGTGAATGCAAGTACGAAAGTAAGTCCGCTTCAAGTTCTCATGCTGAGTATTTTTTGTTGTTGCCGTTCTTGTTGTCTTGTTGTTTCTATTGCTATTTTTGTTGCTGCTGTTTTATTACTGCTGTTGTTATTGTCGATGTTTTTACTGTTGTTGTTATTACTGTTGCTGTTACTGTTGTTGTTGCTATTGTTGCGGGTTTGTTGCTGTTGTAGTTGTTGCGGTGTTGTTGTTGTTGTCATTAGTGTTGTTGCTGCTTCATTTTTTCATGGGAGGGGTCACAAATATCACGATGGTACGTACAAATGTCAGAGACATGCATTGTAGGGGGTCCGGGGAATGCTCCCTTGGGAAGTCGCAAGTACGTGAATTTAGCCTATCATTGGAAAATGACAATTACAATCCAGAATGAAAGGGCACTTTCTTTCAGAAATGGGAGATTTTTACCAATTTTGAAACAGTGTCCTACCCCTAAACTTCCGCGGTCCCTGCATGATTGATGAAGTATGGATAGCCGACTCGGTGTTATCCATCTCGTCTGCCATGTTAATTGTTAAATATCCCAGACATAATTGGTATTTCTTCATCGAAATCGTGAATAAATACGAAAAAAATGAAGCGTGTCATTCATATATCAAATGCATATTTCCACATTGACATAATCTTGTCATAATTGAACGAAAACATTTTTTGCTAAATTTATCGAAAATTATGCATGCAATCACACGGCTAGATCAAACGTGAGATAACCTGAAGTTGCATGATCAGAATATAAAATATAAGACAAAAACCAAAGCCAATATATGGTCTAAAACAAGACGTAAATTTAAATGGTTATATTTCGATCCCATTACAGAATCAGCATCATGATTCTGTAATAATTCCATATCTTGAGTTTCCAGGATGTTTTCATTTCTCGGTTTTGCCTTTTGTAGTCGACTGGTTCTGGCTATGCTAAACGTATTTCTGTTTTAGCTTGCCAAATTAAAACTACGAATGGTGAATGCTGTGTATTTCCATTCTCATTCGGAGGTGTTACTTACAACGCATGTACAATGGTTTGGGATACAAATGCATGGTGTGCCACAACATCTGAAGTCGACTATTACACGAGAAAACCAAGAGGAAACTGTCGATCATATGGTATACCTAATTAATGTATTCAATTGTGCGTTTGCAAAGTGAATGAAATAAAAAATGTATGTATACACTATACTTAAATATCGACGTTTTCCTGGACAATGTACCCACAGCGAGTTTAGGTTCGCCTTCCCCTCTTGTTTTTTTATCGTATTTCCTTTGACAACAGGCGATTTTCAAGTTACCTTCTAGTCCACAAAAACAACGCCAAGTCGAGACTCCATGTCAAAGTTAAATATTAAAGCTTACAACTTAGCACATGCACATGGCCTGGTTCTCACGTAAAGAGAGTTTGGTAACACCAATGAAAATGCGTTCATTAACAATAGCATTCTTTCTGTAAGACTAAGCCAATGGCGACGATAAAATCTATTGCCTTGAGCATCCCATTACACCATTCTTGTTCAAACTTCAACTTCGTTTACATCATTTTCATATCTTTTAAAGGCAGTTTTCAATTACGGTTGCTTTGCCCGCACGGGCGGGACGACCATGTCAGTCCAACTTTCGTTGTAGGTGTAGCATGAGAGTTTCGCGACTGATTATTCACGTGATTCGATTAGGTCGCTTTGCCCACGCGGGCAAAACGACCGTAATGGAAAACGGCCTTGTAGGTCATTCGGAGTGTTAATTGTCGACTGATTCGATATCATTGATTTTTGAAAGGAAACATTTTGTTATTTTAACCAATATTTAGGTTGTTTTGACCCAATAATATTGGTCAAAAGAAAATGTCAACCAATTTAAATTGGTCAGCCTCACCAGTATAGTATATTTCAATTATTTTTCTTTCTTTTCAGCTGATCCATGTTTTAACAACCCATGTGAAAACAATGGCGAATGCAATAGTGATGAAACTAAGTTCTATTGTAATTGTACGGAGGGATATAAAGGAAAAACATGTACAGAAAAAGGTTAGAGTTTAGACCTACACTGGCACGGTAACTCGCCATAACTTGGTAAAGGCGACTTGACTCTTAAGAGAAACATGTCCAATTAAGTTGCGATTTAAGGCAAGCAAAGTAGATTTAAGGTGATGAAACATGGCCAATTATGTTGCGATTTATGGCAAGTTTAGCTGATTAAAGCGATTTCAGGCAAGTTCTTGCGATATAAAGGAAACTCCGCCAATTTTAAGTTGATATTTAGGACGAGTTAAGGCGATTTAGGGCGTGCTAAGGTCCCAGACCAGGCCTATGATAATATGTTGAGGCTCCAGAATAGGAAGAGAGGAAGAATATTCACGAAATTGGATGAAGAATGAAATTATCTGAAAAATAAAGAAACGTCGAAGTATTTTCTATATTTTTCAGGTAGTTGCATCCTTCATCAACTTCGTCATAAGTAGTCATGAGTTTGTGTGTTCGTGATATAGAACCCAATTACATACTAAAACTTAAAGGGGGATGGTTCCGAAGGGGCAAATATGCTTATTGCTTCACTGAAGAAAATGGGATTTTGACTACTGTGAATAGGATTTTCACCGGGGTCTGCACAGTGTATGATAGGAAAACCTGCTTGCAGCTATCGAACTTGAAACAAGCGAGATTCCTGCCCCTGGGAAGAAATTTAACATAATTCACAAACGTGGCTGCTCCATGATGAAAATGCAGAAAATTTCTAACGTAAAATATTGTGAAAAACTGTCCCATATAACAATGTGAGCAGACATGGAGAGCATGAGAGGCAAAAGGGTTAGCGCGCTGCCCTTACCCCTGATCGAAAACTCCTGTAAGTAGAGTTTTGTTGGTTCTGTCTTGTGCTAATTCGAGGCTTTTCCTCCGGGTTCTCGGAATTTCCTCCCTCACCAAAACCTAACTCTTAGGCTTTAGTTGTTGAGTAAGTTTATCATAAGCCTCTGGCTCGGTTGAATCGGACAACCACACCCTGTGTAAAGGGCACTAACCACATCATTATCGTTACCATTATCATTATTATCATTATTATTATGAACAGTACTTCCATGTGAAAGTTCGCCATGTGAAAATGGAGGGAAGTGTGAAAATGACGGTGAAGAATACAAATGTCAGTGCCTTGATGGATACAAAGGAAATACTTGTAGCTTAAAAATAGGTAAGGAAAACAAGCTGATCAATAGATGTAAAAAACATGTTGCCTTAGAATGTGTACTTCGTTAGGCTGTTTTAAAAATACATGCTTTTTAGAAGCCTATATATAGGAGTATAAGGCTATAGTTCTCATATAGCACCGATGAACGAAGACTATCGGCGATGAGTGACGACCACTGCCGTAGTTGTTATATATCGCAGGCGACGTTTATAGCAAATGCCTTAATTGCGGTCAAAACATTGCATCTTTAAACTTCCATCTACTATAAGCTGCACATTGCCAGTTAATAATTGCCTATATATATATATATATATAAGAAAAAGGAGGTCACTTAATTCTTATATATATATATATAAGAAAAAGGAGGTCACTTAATCTTTTAATGCGAAAACTAGGGAGAAAACAAATAAATAAAGATAAGAATATAAGAAATAAACAACAATTGATCATGTAAGAATTAAATGGAAATGAAGAATGAAAGGAGAGTGTAAGAATTCTTCCTTTTACTTTTTGCAAAATCACCTACATAATCAAACCGGCAATATATATCTGTTTTACTTGCTTTATCTATAGTGGATCCTTGCATAGACTCTCCATGTCAAAATGATGCGAAATGTTTCAGTGACCTTACCAAAGCACAATTATACTGCAAGTGTCCCAAGGGATATCAAGGAGACGTTTGTGGAGAAGAAGGTAACGACGCGTTAATCGGAAAATAGATTTACAAAAAACATTTATCGATTTTCCCTGACTGGGTATCTTGCTGTGATTTTGAAGCCAGTTATTTGTAAATCAAAACATATACATTATTTCAAACAATCTGTGATAAAAGTGGGACAAGTCGAGGAGGAAATATGTGCTATATATAGCCCAAGAAAGACTTATTTTAGGTAGTACACTGTCGTAAACAACCAATCTTTCTCCTGAAAGTACAAACGATTAGTTGAAACTATGCCTAACCATGACATATTTTCAGTCGCGGACGAAATTCTGTGCAGAGCTATATGTGTCAGACATGAGTTGCAACAATGGGAAGCCCGTGGCCAGCATTGGCAATTACACTTATGTTTTTCTATAGTGATCTATTAAAAGGTTGAATTAATAATGATATACAGATGCAAAAGTGAGAACATTGAAACTGAGAAACAATGAATTACATATAATTTTGGCTGTGAAGATTAATAGAGGCCCAACGTAAGAATAACTTCAGGGTACTTTAAGAAAATATTGTAACAAATATTATTACTACTATAAAACTGTTGTAATTGCGGACAAAAATTATATTTGTATAGTTAATCCATGCGATCCTTCACCTTGCGAAAATTCTGGACAATGTTCAATTAATGGAGAGAGTTTTCAGTGTCAATGTTCAAGTGATTATGAAGGCGATACTTGCCAATGTAAAGGTTTGTATTCAGCACTTTGTTTGATGTATTCATGTTATATAAAGCGTTCTAAGGTGCCGAGGTAGATAACTTTCGACCGATGGTGTTGGCCTTACGAAAGAAAGCATACAAAAACCCCAGCATCATGAACTTGCGTTGGTGGGTCTGTGCACTGTAACAGCAAATTCATGGAGTATAGAAATTTAATTACATGAAATCTAACTACAGTTAAATTGATTTCTTTGGGGGTATTTTCCATAAAAATTGAATTGTTCACGCTGGAATAAAATCTCTCCATTGAATATTTTGTAACAAATCGTGTACCAAGTATACAACTAATGTTTGGCATTGTCACCTAGAATGGGACTTCTATTGCTACATGCACTGGCGCATCCTAGCTTAGTTTCTGGCCTTCCATGCAGACGCGAGCGTTAAATCACATTTCGCAAATCCTTAACGCCGGATCCCAGGATATTCCAACATGGCATTCGAAAAATTAAATATCAATGAAAGCAGATTCATTTATATTGCATGGTAATTTATAATTTAAGTGTATAATTATTTGACCTGCTCTTGTCTTACCCACAGAAGCGCGAAAATGGTTCCTAGAAGAACAAATTTGCGAATTGTGCTAGGCCAGAAATTAGGCAAGGTGCACCCATCTTTTTGGCGAATTCTAAAATTGATAAATAAACAGATAAATATATAATATAGTCTATGTTTTCTAGCTGACCCATGCAAAAGTAGTCCATGTAAAAACGAAGGGCAATGCCTGAGTAACTTGCAAGACTTTACGTTCTCGTGCAAATGTTCTGAAGGATACGAAGGGGAAACCTGTGAAGAAATAGGTAAGAATATTTGTATACAATCCTGTATGTACTCGCTATCGTATATTTTTCTGAACACAAAAATCACCTACAAAATCACTGTTGCGAGTGGATTCCTTGGTTTAAGATTGTTTCCTGCTAATGCAGTATACATTAAACAAGGATTATAACGGAATAATTAATATTCGCATTTAATAACTCCCGAATAGTGAATAAGATTTTATAAGCAATCGAATAAAGAATAATGAAAACTAAAAATGAATGAATAACTCGAAAAATGCGACCATGATGCACGTCACAAAATATTTTTGACTTGTCCTCGCTAAAAACACATTCAAGTATATCATTTGAAATGCCAATAAGATATTGTCATATTAAACTGTTCAGTTATGAATTCTATTCTATTTGTATAGCTAACCCATGCGAGTCTTCTCCATGTGAAAATGGAGGAAAATGTGTAAATAAGGGAGACAGTTTCCAGTGTGAATGTTCAGAGAATTATGAAGGCGATACTTGTCAATCGAAAGGTTGGTGCTTGTTGTTTGAAGTGTATATTTTATGTAATGCCTGCCATTACCCACGCTTAAGGATCTATGTGCACTGTAACAGCAGAATTCGTTCAGTAGGAAATTCGAAATAGGAAATTTTACAAACTCAAGAGAGCAATGAAAATCGCGAGATGAACAGTCAAGTATATTCTATTGTTCTCAAGTGTTTGGACACTAGACTATATTGAGGTAAATTTGTCAAAAAAAGCTCAAATCAAAGTCTACGTTTTTTAGTTGATCCATGCAAAAATAGTCCATGTAAAAACGAAGGACAATGCCTGAGTAACTTGCAAGACTTTACGTTCTCGTGCAAATGTTCTGAAGGATACGAAGGGGAAACCTGTGAAGAAATAGGTAAGAATATTTGTATATAATCTTGTATGTACTCGCTATCGTATATTTTTCGTAACACAAAAATCACCTAGAAAATCACTAATGTTGTGAGTGGATGCCTGTATAAAAGATTGTTTTCTGCTAATGCAGTATACATTAAACAAGGATTATAACGGAATAATGAATATTCGAGTTTAATAACTACGGATTAGTGAACAACGGTTTGGTGAGGAAATTGAGTAAAGAATAATGAAAATTAGAAATGAATGAATAACTCGAAAAATGCGACCATGATGCACGTCACTGAAAATATTTTTGACTTGCCATCACCGAAAAACACAAGTTTACCCATTTGAATTCCTAATTAAATATTGTCATATTAAAACTGTTCAGTTATGAATTATATTCTATTTGTATATAGCTAACCCATGTGAGTCTTCTCCTTGTGAAAATGGAGGGAAATGTATAAATAAGGAACACAGTTTCCAGTGTGAATGTCCAGAGCATTATGAAGGCGATACTTGTCAATCGAAAGGTTGGTCCTTGTTGTTTGATGTGTATATATATGTTGTGTAATGCCTGCTCTATCATTACCCGCGCGCTCAAGGATCTGTTCACTAACAGCAGAATTCGTTATGGGAAATTCGAAATAAGAAATTGTCTATTGTTTTACAAACTCGAGAAAGCAATGAAAATCGCGAGATGAACGGTCAAGTATATTCTATTGTTCTCAAGTGTTGGGACACTAGACTATATTGACGCAAATTTGTAAAAAAGAAGCTCAAATCAAAGTCTACGTTTTTTAGTCGATCCATGCAAAAGTAATCCGTGTAAAAGCGAAGGAAAATGTCTGAGTGACTTGAAAGACTTTACCTTCTTCTGCAAATGTTCTGAAGGATACGAAGGAGAAACCTGTGAAGAAATAGGTAATAATAAATGTTGTATACTTTATATTTGTCTCCAACTGATGAAAAAGTACCTTTGCCGGTGATCTAATTTTTGCTTTTGTCAATTGATTTTTGTTTATTTATAAAGATATTCTCAGCTTTTCTTCGTATGTTTATACAAAGTTCTGTTGCATGTTTTCAACACTTTGTTATATAGAAATTTCAAAGGTTTTTTTGGAAAATTCATAGTATTATGAATCCAATTCTTTACACAAAAATATATATTGATCACTGCCAGTATATATATCTATTACTGCATCAGTATTTCGTTTACTGTACGAGTATTGTATGAGTAATGATATTTTTGCTGACTACCTCGATGAAAACAAGAGTGCATGTCTTTTTGAGTACCCTGATGAGATATTATATCAAAACTGTTAAGATATTTGAAACAAAGATTAATTCATTTGTATAGTTAATCCATGCGAGCCTTCTCCGTGTGAAAATGGAGGAAAATGTGTAAATAAGGGAGACAGATTCCAGTGTGAATGTCCAGAGCATTATGAAGGCGATACTTGTCATTTCAAAGGTCAGTACTAATATGTCTAATGAGCATGCATGTTGTTTGATATATCATAGTTAAATATTCGGCTTGTGAAGTCACGCGAGAATATACGTCATGCTATATAACCGGCAATTTGGGTGGCATATCATGGATTTATGGCAAAATGGCGCCAAAGCGGGGCTGATTTTAATTCCTTAATTATTCATGCACCGAAAATCATATGCATGGCATATCAAAACAACAAACACAAAATCGATTAGAACTCTGGAAATACTGCATGTATGACGTTCAATATTGAAATATACTCGTACTCCTCATTGTCTAGCGATCTTAAATATGTATAAAGTGTTTGAGTGACTGTTCACATTTTTATATAATTTACCAAATTTATTGTGACCATTAAAATGTAAAATGTTTTTATTGCTTTTTGACTACCAGAAAACGAACTCAAGTCATAGATGTTTCCAATGCTAAGAATGGCATATTTTATCTTTTTGGAAATGTAGCCGCGAAGTGCAGCGCTGGCATGCCATGACTGTCATAAATTTCTGGTTAACATCCCCATGCATCTTTCGCGCACGAATATATCAATCACAACCCTATCCCTAACGCTATTGTGCGCCAAACATGAGTACATAAGAAATTTATGCCGGCGAAACTGTTGTAAAGCCTGCTCAGGCATTACCCGGATTCATGGATCTGTGCATGCACTGTGCAGGATAACTGATTTCGTGTGAAATATGAACTTGTCTAAGTATTTTACAAACTCCTCTATAGAGAACGATGGAAATCGCGCGATTAATAGTCAAGTGAATTATGTAATATATCATACACGAGAAGGAGTTTATTATAGTGATTTGAAACACCGAAAAGTTTGTTGAAAAACAAGGCGCTAGCCGAGTTTTTTAACATACTTTGAGGTATTTTTAAATCACGATAATAAACGAATTCGAGTGTATGATATAGCTTCTCAAACAAACCAGTATTTAAAAACGAAGAAAGAGTTGAGTATATTTATTTATTAAAGTGAGTGGTATCAAGACAACGATACGCTGGTGATTTCCTTTGTGTTTTGCTCATGAATTATTAATGAGTTTGAGAAATTCTGTTCTCAAGTCAGTTTGGAAACTAGTGCTAATAAAAGCAAATTTTCTTCAGAAAGCAAAGTGTATGTTTTTTAGTTGATCCATGCAAAAGTAGTTCATGTAAAAACGGCGGGAAATGCCTGAGTGACTTGCAAGACTTTACCATCTCGTGCAAATGTTCTGAAGCTTTCGAAGGGGAATCCTGTGAAGTGAGAGGTAAGAACATTTTGTCTATATTTAACAATTCGCGGCATACTCTTTATAACTATTTTAGTCGACATTTTGTTATATCTTATATCAATAGTTAAATAGTTTCTGCTTGACATTGTTTATAGTTATTGTTCTTATATAGATTACTCAGTTTATTGTTTTATATCATTGTAAATAATTGTAAATAATTCGTCATGTAAACGTCTTTGGACGCCGCCTGCCAAAAGCCGAGGGCAATGGCCCCTTCGCAAGAAAGGCACATGAGCCAAGGTGTCAGATGTTCACTTTTGTCGGTATTTCATAATTTTCACTTGTTTATTGGGGTATTATCAATCCGCATTCTTGAACTGGAGATAGGTTTTTACCATTTAAATATCATTAGAAGTCATACCCAGTTTGAAATCCTCACTGGCTTTGTTTAAACTAACATCTATTCTCTTTAACTGAAGTATAGCTAAATTTCAATGGCACCATGAGACCTACGCCAAAAATACAGTATAACCAACGGAGTTCTTTTAGTTCAAGCCGGGGCCCTCTAGCCCAAAGTTACGCTACTAGGGTCTTGAAATAATAGCCTAACAGGACTTCCTATTTCATTTGTATAGTTAACCCATGCAAGCCTTCTCCGTGTGAAAATGGTGGCAAATGTGTCGATAAGGGAAACGGTTTCCAGTGTGAATGTCCAGAGCATTACGAAGGCGATACTTGTCAATTGAAAGGTTGGTACTGCTTGTTGTTTGATGTGTAAATGTTTTATAATGCCTGTTCTACCATTACAAGCGCTTAAGGATCTGTGCACTATAGTCTGTTGCAAAATCTATGGAAAATTACTGAGAAAACTATATTATTGCTTGGTTATTGTCATGAAAATACAATTTTTAACGGCAACAAAATCTCTGGTCAATATATGATATAGTTTGTAGCTATTTTCATGCAGTTCAAGTTGTCAAAGTCAATAAGCAAATGTGCAATACTATCTATATTTTGAACGGTGTATTAATAGGGATTAAGTAATCGGGATTCAAATTTAAGAATTTGAATAAAGAAGCCTTAACGTTAAAAGGTTATTATCAAGTCTTGGTAAATTGTGATTTTCATCTCGCATTTTAACAACGAAGTTTCGTGACTAAAACATTTTACGAAACTAGAAGTTTAGAGAACTCGTTGCGTTTCCCAGATAGGCAACCTTCATTTGGGCAAATGTTGGAAAATTCGAGGAACATTTTATGCATAGAATTCAGTGGGAAATTGTGATTTCGATCACCAATTTTTAATCGTATCGTATTTTGGCCATCTTAATTTGTTCCCAATGGCAATGATACAAGAAAGGTATCATTTGTATAACACCCTGTATAACGGCGAAGAATATAATGGAAATGAGGTACTGAATATACAGAACATTAATCCAGAATTTGACTGTTGCTGTGACAACCTTAGCTTAATTGAAATAGCTGTACAGTAGCAAATATATCAATCTTCTTAGCATGGTTTCCATTTTGTCGAGGAAATGGCTTATCTTTTGTGTGCATGATGTATGCAAATCAGTGTATACTAATTGCAGTAATGCGTGCAGGACCGCACAGAGACATTTGGCGGCCCAGGCTATTTTCCATCCTCCAAGATATTTGGGGTCATGTGCTTGTTTAGAAAACTGATTTCCATACCTTTGAACTTCTGGATTACGTTCTATAGTGTATAAAGTTTTAAATAACATTCTCAAAAATACTTTTATACTAAAATACTTTTGATATCTAGGGACTTAGGAATGGCAAATTCCTGCATTCTGAGAGACTATTATTTTACAGTAACATATATCCATATTTCATTTCATTTCTATCAAGGGCCCCCTTTTAGGGGCCCGGGCAAATTTTCCCGTTTTGGCCACAGTGTGGGCTGCCCTGAATGCATGTATATCGATAATCTATTACACCGTTTCCTTGGGGGCTTTCCATTTAATGGCCAGTCCGATCTGTATTGATGGAAAGATTTGGTCCAGGTTTTTCTAAAATCTAGCCAAAAAGGACTTCCTTTGGTTTTGATTCAAATTTTCTGGTCAGACAGGTCCATCCACCCGTGACCTCGCAACTGAAGCTACGCTTATTTAGGACTGGCATGGAGGTAAATTTCGAATTCTATATTTTTGTTAGTTGATCCATGCAAAAGTAGTCCATGTAAAAACGGAGGACAATGTCTGGGTGATTTGGAAAACTTTACGTTCTCGTGCAAATGTTCTGAAGGATTCTTGGGAGAAACCTGTGAAGAGAGAGGTAATAATACTACGTTTATCTATTTGCCAAGGCTTTCGAATTCTGGGGGTTTAATATTAATTTGTATAGTAGAAATACATTAATGCAAGCTAGGCACCCGACCATATAACTGTTCTAGATTGACATTGACTGTATATCTGGGTTGCAATTCAATATTAGAAGCCCTTTTGGCAGTTTACATGGAAGGAAAATTGAACCACTAAACTTTAGCTAAAGTGTTAATTCTGACACTGTCTATGAGTACCTCCCTTCTTTTTGATAAAAGGTATAAAATATTTGATCCAAATTATTGCTATAGTATAACAATGAATGGCAAGGGTACCACTACATTAAAAACGAATGGGCGTAGGGAGATCAATTAATATGTAATTATTCCCCCCTTTTCTTCCCCATTTGCTTATACGACATGTTCTGATCAGGGCCGGACCTACGGGGGGGTATGGGGGGTCACCCCCGCCCCCCAGAAATTATATTTGGAGTTTCAGTCGGCAGAAGTGCTATTTTAGTTGGCAGACAAAAATATTTTTGATGACTAACAGCAATGTAGTCGGTACAAGTTCGTGAGTAAGTCGATTGAAAGGACCTTGCACCCCCCTGATAAATTTTCTGAGGACGCGCCTGGTTCTGATCATCAAAATTCTGTAACGTCTTCCCCCAAAGTGCACGAAATGGCGTTTCAGAGACTCTAGATTTTAAAAATTTTCTGGGGGTCATGCCCGCATAGCCTATAGTGCCATCGGGCTTTGGACACTCGATACCTGCGCATGTCCGCTAGCGGCATGGGGCCTCCATAGACAATTTTGGTTTTGACCGATTCCTTTACCACGTCCTTTAATCTGGCAAATCAGCTACCCACACCCATAACGCTTAGACAGAAGTTACTCTTCCGTCGGGAGGAGTGTATAAATGATGGGGAAATGCCCTGAAAACGTTAAACGTGTTACATGCCTCCATAACTATTAGCAGGCTCGTTCCCCGCACTTTTTGAGATGGATTTCGTCCTTGACACTAGCGCATAGGCCGAAGACGTTATTTACCTATCAATGGCACGAAGTTATTAACGGAAATACATTAGTGGATCAAATAATTGAGGCATAGTTTAAAACAGTGAGGCAACAATCTTTTTCTGTAACCATTTGTAGCTGTTGGCTCGTGTGTAAATGCAAATTGGTGGGAAAGTTTTGACAAAATTGGTTGGTCAAAATGTCCTTCTACATCTCCTTACATCAATGGTTTGTATAGAAGCAAAGAGATATTTTCATGGAATGATAATATACATCACCTGGAAGAAGCCAAGTGTTGTGAGGGTTACAAGAATATGAACAGTGAATGCGTGCCAGTAGATTGGACACAAAGCTTTGATAGGTAATATCTGAGTTTCGGTGGTGGAGTAGGATAAGGCTACCTGAAAAATACAATCAGATGAAATACAATAATGTAGTGGTATCCTTGCCATTCATCGTTATAGTATAGCAATAATTTGAATTGTTGTATTTTTCAGGTAGTTTTATCCTTCTCCACCGCCGAATCTTCGTTAGACTCTACCTACACTGGCACCACGCGTTCGAGTTAATATCGGAGTTTGCAGACTTTTTTTCCATTTTCACTTCTTCAACATACCAAAGTCTGGTTTAATCTCTATATTCCTTTGAAACACATTGCAGATAATTGATATTGATATAGTTATTTTATGGCTGTGAAGGCTTGATCTCAAATTTAATTTATTTCAATTTTCTACATACTCTAGCTTGTATACAATGTAGTATAGAGATTTTGCTCCATCACGTGACCAAATGTATAACATGTTTTGTATGTCATTATAACAAATATTCCTACCATTCGATACAATTATTCCCTCGGGAGTTAAGGTTTGAATAATTCTTATTGCTGACGTCAGCATTACTTTCAAATGCCGTTAAAAGCTACGTTTTTTCCAAACCTAACGCGAAAAACTTAGGTTAGCTTTTAAGAGCAATAATTTTATAGTATCATAGTAAACAGATACAAACATTTGATATAAAAAACATATTTTCTTGTCATTATAAATTCATTTTCTATTTTATAGAACTGAGACATGGAACTTATGTACTACGGGGTACTATCTATCTGGCCTTTATCGTTCAGATGGAGATAAGTTGCATAATATTGAGAAAGCGTGGTGTTGCAAGCCTCGTGGTGCTGCTAATTCCTACAAGTCCTGTTACAATGAGGATGTTACGACGAAATTTGATTCTAGCAAACAAGGGATGGTGACATGCTCAAAACCTGGTCATTATATAACTGGTCTATATAGATCCGCCTGTGATCTGTTGTATTGTATCGAGGAGTTTAAATGCTGCCAATTGTAGATTGCAGAAGGTCAGTAAAAATGCACAAGCTTCATGCGGTTGTACCAAGTTGATCATTCTTCAGTTGATTCTTCGCAGACGAATATACAAAATGAGTTCAAAGTTAATGCGAAGCGTTGTGTGACTTGAACAAAGTATATCCTCAAGAATAATAACTGTTGTGAATATCTCCGTATAGTTAAACGAACATTTTCCAAGAATCGTCAGTCAACAAAATGATACTTACCGCCTTTCCCTAAGTAGATTCTCTAGTTTAACTCTGATTAAAAAGTTTGTAAAATAATTATTTACTTTGCAGCTCAACCGGAACCCCTGACTTGGATTTGTCTAGCACATGCAATCTGGTACAGGACTGATCTTGTCATATATCATAGAGTTAGGTTGGAAGTAGAACGTTCAAATAGGGATGAGTAATGGTGATGGTGATGGTGGTTGTGGTACCACGGTAAACAACCATTGAGTCTCGTTTGACATTCTTTATTATATTTTATTATGTAGCTTATGTGTGATTCGACGGTTCCAATAAAGTTGTTAAAATCAGAGTTCATATTCTATCGTCCTTCATTGCATCTCCGATCCGCTTTATTGGCTCAAGAATAATTTCAAATTGAAATTCGCATTTGACCGAGGATAGTTTTTATTTCTTTGAGAAACCATAGAAACTGAAACCTGTACATGCAGGGCAATATTCCAATGTGAGCTTGTCCTATAGATCTAATCCCCGAAACTACCAAGCGTATAAGCGCCGTTCCTGGAGATTACACTGGGATTGGGTACTAATTCAGCTCGGCTATTTACATCCGTAAAAAGGAGAGCTATCGGAGTGAAAAATTAATGATCGCGGGCGCATCGCTATTTTTCATGGGTGGACCTCTCACTGATCTCAAAAACACGGCCGATTGTCAGTAGTGGAATGAGCGAAATGTTACGTTAAGAACATATAAGAAAGTCTGAAAGTCGTTTTATGGAAAGACCGTGAAACGAATTTTTTCGTTTTTAATTTAAGGTACATTTACACGCTGCGATTTGTCGGCCCGATTTTAGGTTTTGCTGAATGATAATGACGAATAATTTCAGTTGATGATGTCATCAGTTTTCAAATATCACTAAAGTGCATCTCAAATATATCGGCCAGAAAAATCGCAGCGTGTAAACGTAACTTTATATAAACAAGGATAAGAAAAGATATATGATGGAAAATCGTAAAATATAAGCCAATAAGGCAAGTTTGTTTTAATTGTTTATGTATTTATTGCTTTAAAAATTGTTGTTCATACATGGTTTTCCATTTAATTCCTCTGTAGGTGTAAGTTTCCTATTGATAATTTATATTATCGAAAAGCTTTAAATTAAGGTTACACGATACCTTTTGAGGCTCTCTGCGGAGAATCGTTACTGCGCGCTTAATATTAGTCCGATTTTTACCAAAGTGTCGGTACTGTTTTTGAAAAGCTGGAGGGTTAGTGCCGTACCATACTATGTGAGTACTAACCTTCCAGCTATTCAAAAATAGTACTGACACTCAAGGGAAGCGTAGATTGAACCTCCACTCTTTGAGTGTGAGTGAGCTTTTAGAATACAGGCATTAGAGTTGCATTTTTCGCAGCCGTTCCCGTTCAGGTCTAAAAATATTGTATAGTATTATTTCACTCGAAATATCCATCCACCTAAGCCTTCTACCTGTTCAACATAGCATTGGAATTTTGCGTAAAGTAGAACTGTATGCTTAAATTTTTAATTACCACATGAGCAACTAACTAGATCCACAATGACCGACGCATTATATATTAAACTCGAATATCAAAATATTTATGAGCCTTAGGAAGAGAGTCGGCCCTTCCTCCTAGCATTAACACTAGCGAAATCAGTGGCGGCGCCAGGCTTGTAGAAGTGGGGAGGACTTTTCGAGAACCGAAGGCTCGAGGGACCGTTAGGGGGTCCGGCGAAATTTTGTAATCTAGAGTCGCTGAAATGCGATTTCCAGCATTTTGGGAGTAAGATTATGCAGAATTCGGAAGATTATAAAGTACATGAAACACAGCATTTTTCACGAGTATTTGGAATTGCATGTATAAGGTACTATATTCTAGCCATGTGAATTCTTCGTACCATTTCTTTTGAAATTTGAAGTTTCGTCCTGCAGCTATTACGGATGATGGAAAATCTAAGACGGGTCTTATCGGTCCAGATCGACAACGAAGGCTCTGTTCGCCTCGCATACAATTTCACTTGACCGATCTCTTCCTTCAAACATTTTTCCTTCCACTCGCCCAAATTTTAGTTGATATAAGACCTCTAGTTGTGTAATAACGAGTAATCACCATATATGCATGAGCGATGCGCTCACGCCGCAAGGTACACCTGAAACAGCGCTACCTAAGACCGAATCACGCATAGCCTTTTAGGGCCGCATACGCTTACACGCGCGTCGTGAGTACTTCCATTACTTTGACATATAACCTCACACAGAAATGTTATATAAAAAATAGAATGAAATCCAAGGTAGAATCGTTTTTTTGTGGCGTTGTTAATCAGCGCCTGCAATTTGCTAATTGTAAATACCGCACAAATGAGACTGTCAAGATTACAAGACGATGTCTGCGACTCTGCGTCTCTCTTCATACTGTACCCTGGATTGTAATTGGATTTGGAGGAATTAGGAAAGTGAGAGAACTGGGGGGGGAGCGTGTCCTCCCCAGTGTTCCCGTGGCGCCGCCTCTGAGCGAAATGATTAATCACTTTATCCTTCAGAGTTTGAGTTATTTCTTTGTTCTCTATGGAAATTAAGCTTAGCCCATCTAGGCGCTCTTGAGCCATGGAACTTCTCAGGTAAGATTTTAGAATTTTCAATTTAGAGGAAGACCTTTCTGCAGATTCTACTGTCACAGGAATAGTTAAGAATAATAGTAGCAATTTGCATAACTGTGGAAAGGAAGAAGCAATTCTGATGCATAACAGTCTCGAAGCGGCACTGAGATCGACACTTTTCGATTGCAGTTCTTTTGATGCGGAGTTGATACCTTCAAAAATTCTCCCCCAGAAAACTACTAGATTTATGATAAAATTTCAATGTTCTTTTTGATGGCATCTGCTTCATCACGTTCTTTTTTTTGCTTGCTGGTCAACGAAATGTCAATCGCTTCAAAATCTCTGTCCCTTATTCCACGGACCGGATCTACCCTGGACGACAACCTGGTAACGCAGAGCTTTCTTAAAGACAGGGATGAATCAACAGCGAGCAGCTGTAAATCTCTTGATCGATTTATGGACGATGAGAAAAAGACGTAAATAGATTGAATAACTCCGAAAAAGTTATCGTTATCAACGACGGAATCTATTGCATCATTTATCACAAGATTGAGATTTGCATTGCGGCGTAGGGGTGGTGCATGGGGGGCACAGGTATCGATGAACGATTTTTCACATTGTATGTAGGTCGCTCCGTTGTAGGATTGACCACGGAGCTTTTCCACGTAAAGTCCAATAACTTCGATATATTTACACGTGGTTCTACGAGGCCAGCCGCCGTTCCATCAATATCGGATAAAAAACCCAGGAAAGTCTCCTCAATTGTAACATTCTCGTTCAAAACTTGAACCCACCGAGCAGTGACACTGAGTTGATCTACTCTGCTTATGTCACTTGTTGTATCCAGTATGATTGACCAAAACGGACATTCATTTATTTGAGAAACCAAGGACTTTCGCAGCAGCTGTGATGTCGATCAGTTCACTCTGGATTTTGGGGCTCATGTATCGAGTCGCATGCCTAGGTAAATACCATTTGTAATACTGTCGAATTCACTTAACATTGACATCTGACATTCTCTGATTCATCATCGATTGTGTTCCCTTCTTTCCATTTAAGGTAAACACAAGATGTTTCCATATGAAGGGATGAGTTTTCATGTTTCTTAATTTTACCAGGTAATCGCTTTTTTGAGCTCTGAAATTCGTCTACCCATGAACGTTTCTTCGACCAGCAAAAAGCCAGCAATTTTCAGAGTATAGACTATGTTTTTTTTAATATCAGTGGTGAATAACAAAGCCATGATCACGGGCAAGTTTTGTTCTTAGTGTAGAATTGATAATATGATGTACTGAAGTTTGTGGTACCGTGTTCGTCTTCCACTGTAAATAGCCCATCAGGTCTACATCTCTTTCAATTCGCGTCTTCAATTGAAGATGGGAAGTGGCCCCTGTCGGCAGGGAAGTCATTGGTCAGATTGAAAAGTTTCAATTGATCTTGACAAGTTTCTGTGTTATTCTCGCTAACAAGATCTAACAATATTTTTATTTAATTGAACTTGCACATTTTAGTAAATTTAAGGCCCGATGGATATGTTCCGACTTCATTCTCTGCAGTATCACTCTCTAATGAGTATCCTGAATTTTCAATATTTTCAGATTTTTTGATCATCTGGATAGTCTTCGTTGTCTGTGTTTCTTTCCAGAGCCATCCTGTGCATGTAGGTTCTCCGAATTTTGAGGGGGTGGGGACGAGTTTGTTTGGGCTTTGTGTTTTCAAAAGCAACATTACAACTGCTGCACCCGTAGTTTTTGTCCATTTTGTAGTATTCCAAACCCTAATATAAATCATGTATCATTCTGAGTTCAACTTAATGTGCGGCAGTACATATAGTAAAACACTTTAATGTCCAGAAAGTGCAAAAAGGACCATAATAAGATGAAAGGTATGCTTTAGAATACTGAGATAAAATTTGAAATTATAATTCATTAGCATTAGAGCCTTAAGGGTGGCCAAAATATTCTGCACAATAAAGTAGTTTCTGTAGTTTATAATATTAGTGGATTTCACCACGTGTTACAGGGCAGCAGATGGTGGTCATCTTCAGAAATGTTGACGTTTATAGGAGCAAGAAAATTGAACGACATCTCTGGATTCTATTTAATTGCCTTCAAATACAAGACTATTATGTATAATGAAACGAATTATCAGTATTTTCTCACTTTGATACATGCAGATTGACTACCATTTGCTGCCATGGTAATTCTTAGTGAAACCCATCGATTGGTCGGGAAATTAAATAGTGAGATACTCTAACATAGATGTAATATTTTTAATGAAATAACTATCGTATAGATGTAATATTTTGGTATTAAGTGGCGTATCGAAGAAAGACGGGGTCCTTAGGCATATTTGGCGTGGGGGCACGTGTTGTCATGATTTTATTTGTTTGAAAGCTGCCTGTATTATCGTTTTACTTAATAGCTACATGTGTTTTTAGATGCAGAGATTTTGGGGCCTGCAAATGGAAAGCAGAAATCTTGGGGCCTGCAACTGTCGGGGGCCCTTAGCTCTTGCCCTAACTCTACCTTATGAGCGTTACTCCACTGTTGGTATTTAGCTCATCAAACAAATCAACCGTTTTCCTTCCGATCCAGAATCACTTGAGATGGCGACACCAATATTGCAACTTGAATGTCATCCAAATGTGCAAATTGGGTAGAATAACGAAGATGTTCTTTTTATGAAATTAAATAATGTATTAAATTTGATTAGTCTGGCAATTTTGCTCATTCAAAAGGCAAATTTTATATGAACTCGATACCCTTGACATGCCTTACACCAATATTTTTTGCTGTGATTCGTACGTGTCTTTTTCCATCCTTCAGTCTGACATAAAATAGCAAATTCAGTACATTTTCATTTCTTTGTCTGGCCATCAGCCTCTATTAGAACAAAGATGTTTACATTAAAAAAATCTTCATGTAAGAGACCACAAACCATCAGTTTTAGAGTAGATGTGTGGAAATATTCTTTAAAAAATCCATATTTCCGTAATTTGGACAAGTTAGAATATTGGTGCCGCTATTTTAAGTAATTCAACAAGGCAAACGGTTGGTTAATTTTACCATTCATATATCAATGCATGATATGGATTAAAATGATACATGTCATAGATATGATCTTGTATATGAGCAGATGAAAATGCTGTCAAACGGTTAACGTTTTAATAACTACAAAACATGTATGGCGGGACTTTTTGTCGTTGCTTTGATCATGTGGAGATTTCACCTCCTCCTTAAGGCTATTTTGCACTTCAACCGTATCGTAGCGAAACGTAGCGTATTTCATTCTTTCCTGAGCACTCGGGTAGAACTAATTACTTTGACACAAAAGAAATTGCTACGGTAGCCTACTTTTGGTGAGTGGAACACGGCTTTTCAGACTCTGACATGGAAACACACCGCCCTGTATATATATACATTGCATTGTTTTCTCCCTTTTATACAATATATATATTATATTTACAAGAGTGACTATTCGGCAAAGAAACGCAAAGGTTACAGTTACGTTTTCTATTAAGTACAGTAGCTAGTTTATAGGCTAGCTAGCTCTTTGATCACTTGCGTGCATGACAATGTAACAGAGACCGACGTACGTTCTTTTTGCAAAAGGCTTTGAGGCAAAGTTTGATTGCGAGTGTGTTCCTAGAATCTTTATATAGTGTAAATCAGCCATAATCAAGATTATAAATTTGTTCATACATTGCTTTCGTTTACAAGTATGTGCAGAATTGAATAATAAACATGCTAATTATGAAGCTGTTCGTTCGGTCAATTAATTTCGTTGACCTTGGTATAACGATCTATAATTGATTGTAAATGAGCGTCATATACTTAAGTCATTGATCAAGCGTTCTAATTAACATGTTTATTCCATTTTGAATGTTTAATTTCACTAACCCTATAAACCTAACCTATGACAGCCTAACCTTAATCCTAATGTTAACCATAAACACAAACCGGCGTAACCTTAGTTATGCTGTTTTGGTTGTGCGCGAGCGTCATACTTGAGTATCAGTTTCGGCCTTTTGAATGGTTTCTCTTCCTGTGTGCAGTTGAGCGGCCCATATATATCCTTAATCCTTTCAACTCGGTATCTACCTGTGGTCAATTTCAGTAGCATAAAATCACCGAAGTTTAAGACTAGTTCCAGTTTGATCGCAACCGCGCGCCTAGGCTCAGGTTTCCAATGTGAAGTAGTCTGGTATGTAGACTTGCTCCAAGTCTGTCTCTTAAAGGGATTTTTATTGGGGAGTTATAAAGGATTGGGGAGTTATTCCTCTCCCAATTTTCTCGTCTCCCGCCCGCCCGCTGCCCGCCTTAATTTCCTCCCGCCCGCATTTTCGTGCGCCCTTTATACTCAGTATAACTCCCCAATAAAAACCCCTTTAAGAGACAGACTTGGGCCAAGTCTATCTGGTATGTTGTAAATGCAGGTAATCAAATCAGTTTTCAAACGATCAAATTGACTGCAGGTAGTTTTTGTAATGTCTCGAACGCGTGGTGCCAGCGTAGGTAGAGTCTAACGACGATTCTGCGGTTGAGTGGGATAAAACTACCTGAAAAATACAATAAGAACTTCGACGTTTCGAGCGAAGGCCGTTCGTCTGGAAGTTAGTATAGTGGGTCGGGGAAAATATGTGCTTTTATTGTGAATACAAAAGCGATCACGTGACAAAAAATGAATAAATCAGATGGATTTAATATATCAAAACAAACTATAAACAAAACATTGAAATCACATTACAAGATATATATTCTCATGTAAGGAAAAACGTCGAAAACAAGAATACAAGAAATTGTGGAACAATGTATGAGATCAGGTGAGATGTAGAATATCTGGTGATGGCAGGCATAAACAGAGCAGTAAATGCAAGAGAAGCGCTCATTAATGCCGTGAGGATGAATGGCCAAGTTGGGAAATGAGACGCATTTCTTGCCTTTTACGGCTATCAGTGCTGTCACAAATGGGACACAGAAATGGAACACTGTGATTGCCAGTCTTTGGTGCCGAAATTGTAGTGGAAGAATCTATAAACTTACAGGTTTTACACAGCTTCACACCACAAGAAAACATGCCATTAGGTGACGACAGTGTTTCGGATATGAAAATCCGAGCTCTGTGTCCCTCACTTCTGGGGTAAGTTTGTGGACTTCAGTCCATTGGCACCCCAGAAAGTTGAAACTATGAACCAAACTTGGCGTGAGGCATTCATCCTCACGGCATTAATGAGCGCTTCTCTTACATTTAACTCTTATCGGTTTATGCCTGCCATCAGCTGATATTCTACGTCTCACCTCATGTCATACATGGTTCCATAATTTCTTATCTTCTTGTTTTTTTCGCTTCCTTGCATGCTAATATATTTTGTAATGTGATTTCCATATTTTGTTTATAGTTTGTTTTGATTAAATCCAACTGAAGGGCTTATATTTTATCACGTGATCGCTTTTGTATTCACTATAAAAGTACATGTTTTTCCCCGACCCACGCTACTAACTTCCAGGCGAAGGGCCTAATTCGCTCGAAACGTCGAAGTTCTTGTTGTATTTTTCAGGTAGTTTTATCCTACTCAACCGCCAAATCTTCAGTTTTGTAATGGTGACTCGCGGAAATATTTTTGCCATGCAGAAATTTCTCTTCCCCTAACCCTGACGAAGTAATACTACACCACTCTGAACCTTTTTATTGAATGGTTCATTAATTATTTATAGTATTTATGCTATTTGAATTACTTTTTGTAGCTAGTTTAGGATAAGCCAAAATTCAGATCATATCAGTGGCGGCGGTATTGTTTTTTAGTCCGTGTCTTATGGTTGACTAAATGTTGGTAGGAATTTTCCCCGCCCATGCACCTTCCCTGATGCCAGCATGACTGTCATTATAATCACACTGCGATTTAAAGAGTACCGGACTGTGCTCGAATGAGCGCGAACAATGTCCAATATGGGTATGATCGTGAAGACATAGAAAGGTAGACGGTAAGCTGTGGACCATGGAATCTGAAATTCACTGGCATATAAGAAATTTTGAAACCCTGAAATCCTTTCCTATGTATAGCCGCTTACTAATTTATTATGTATTGTATTTAAAACTGTTATATATTTTAAAGCCTGATATATAAGGAGCGAGTGGCTGTAGCTTGCAAGATATTTATACATGTTCTTTGCTTTACTGATCCATCGCCTATCCCAATCCTGGGCACCAATCCCGGGTTGTATCGATCATTGGAATTGGCTTAGGAAACTGCCGCTTTCTCGAAATAGCAATATATAATTAGCGCAAATGATGCCGTCCTTGAAACACTGACATTAGTTAACTCCAATGTAAAAGGTTAACTCAGCTAGATGATAATCCAGATACCATGAGAAAGCTTAGCTTTGCAGTCACGCTTTATAAACATTATCGATCTTCATGCAGTTTAGATAATATTCACACTATTTATCCATCGATATCGTGTTAATTCCAGTTTGATTTTTGTGCATTTTAATTGCCTGATCGAAGTATATATATATTTGAAATATCGCTTAAGCCATATAGCGATGCAATAAAGTCGTTCGTTTTTAAAGACATTATAAACCTCTGAACAGCAGGTTTATTTAAGGAACAATACTTTAGAGCACTTAAAACGGCTAGATGCGTATCACAGTGCAATGATATACGGCAATATAGGAAAGGATTCCAATATTTCAAAATCCCAAGATTCCAAATTCACCGTTCCATGTTTTACAGCTTACTTCATACTGAGTGTTTGTTCATGCGTTTATAATTACGTTCATTAGTTTCATTTCAATTTCATTTGACTGAATGCTAGCACTACTCTTCCTGTGCGCAATTAGGCGTTAAGTGCACTGGCGCAGAGAGTCGTTTATATATGCTATCGAGCAGGCATTTTGCTCAAACACGCTTACTTCGTCTCTTGAGAAGGTTCGTTCAAGAATACGTGCAAGGTAAGCATCACTCCTATTATTTTATCAATGCAAAGTTATAGGGTAACGTTTCGGGTTAGGGTGTGGATTAGGTTTAGCCTTAGGGTAAGGTTAGGATTGTTTGTTTCACGTTGAACGATCCTCAAAACCAGCGATTATATCTTCGAAGTGTCCCTCTGATCCATTCCTGTTTAGCAACAACTCAGTCATGAACTCTGAGTTAGCTAGTGTTAGCGTTGGCGTTAGCGTTAGTGTAAAGTTTAGGAGAGGATTTCGATTATGTGCTGGGTTACGATTAAGTTATGGTTTAGTTTACGCTGTTGGTTTTAAGTCTAGGTTTTAAGTTGTGCGGATTCTTTGTTTTGCGTTTTGACGATCTTAACGAAAACACGAAAGGTTTTGATGATAATTTTTGTGTGCTCGCAGAATCTTTAATAGATAGTACATACCAGCCTAAACTAATATCATTAATACTGAATGTTTACATGACTTATATCCTACGCGAAATCAGTACTGCCAAGCGTGCATGAAGGATCACCCCGATGCCTCCAGCATCCAATTAAAAATAGCATGTTAACATTGTTAAGCAACAAACACTCAAGCAACGCTTGAACAAATAATATTTGTTCAAGCATTGCTTGAGTGTTTGTTCCTTAACAATGTTAACATGCTATTTTTAATTGGATGCTGGAGGCATCGGGGTGATTCTTCATGGCATTGCTTGAGTGTTTGTTGCTTAACAATGTTAACATGCTATTTTTAATTGGATGCTGGAGGCATCGGTGTGATCCTTCATGCACGCTTGGCAGTATATTTCGCGTAGGCAAATATTATTTGTTCAAGCATTGCTTGAGTGTTTGTTGCTTAACAATGTTAACATGCTATTTTTTAATTGGATGCTGGAGGCAGCGGGATGATTCTTCGTGCACGCTTGGCAGTATATTTCGCGCAGGATATAAGTCATGTAAACATTCAGTATTAATTTTCATATCTTACCTTGACAAAACACTGACTAAAAATATTTTCGCCTAAACTGGAATATACAGGGTGTGTCAAAAAATGGTAATCCAACTTTAGCAATGTTGTCGTGCGTTCATTATTTAGCTTATATATTTACTTTTTTCATACAAATAAAGATCAATCTTTTATCTGTCAATTAAATGATACCTTTTTCGTATCATTGCGATAAAAAATGGCGAAATACGACAGAATTAAAAATTGGCGGTCGAAAACGCATTTTTCACCGTTGGGAGTGGAGTGCAAATCTATTGTTTGCCTATTGAAATTATTCTCATTATTGGATTCAAATTTAAGAATTTTAATAAGATGGCGTTACCCATGGGCTATTTATCAAGTTTTGGGAGATTTAAAGAAGGTTCAAATTGCGATTTAACAACCAAATTTGGTGGTTGAAACATTTTACGAGGCAGGAAGTTTGGAGACGATAGCATGCTAAAATTGGATTACCTTTTTTTATAAATGCATGCTGTATATATGCAGATATTGTTTTTAGTTCGTGTTGTATGGTTGAAGTGTTGGTAGGAATTTTCCCCGTCCACCCTTTGTGATGCTGAGTTTCATTATAATCACACTACAATGACTACATTTAATGAGTACGGACAATGCTCGAATGACCGCGAACCATATCTAATAGATATGAATTAAATCGGTAACTTTGAGTCCTAATTTAAACACGCCTATATATAGACTTGCTCCAAGTCTGTCTCATGCGAAAATGCGGGCGGAAGGAAATTAAGGCGGACGGCGGGGGGGCGGAACGCGACAAAATTGGAAGAGGAGAATTTTCTCGCCGCCCGTCTCCCGCCCGCATTTTCGCGCGCTCTAATATACTCCCCCTATAAGAGACAGACTTGGAGCAAGTCCAGCCTATATACAACGTCAACAAGCTAATGCTAGTTTTAACGCAGGGCGCGCATGTACAACAGTAAAGACGTCTAATTGAAGGCAGTATATTAATTGTAATACCAGTTAAAACCATTTCGATCTAACAAAGCCAGACTATAGCATGAGGAAGCTAATACAGTCATAGCAAATTTATATTGCTTACATACTATATTTATCGTTCTTTTATAAGCACTTGCAGCGATTTTGCATTCGTTCGAGTTTGATATATGATCGAGACTCGCTCTTCCTAATTTAATACGCAAACTGTTCCATAGATGCTCACTGAAACATGAAAATATTTTCTATTCTATTTATTTGTTTGTGATTGTGGCAAACAAACGAGAGATGATACTTCGTTAAATTTAATTTGCCTTTAAGGTCTGTTCACACGATTCGATTTGGTGGATACGTTTCTCCTCTAGACGTATGTGATTTACTGGATTTGTTGACAAAAGTCGTAAGGATATTGGCTTATACCACTGAGCTATACTATATTACTGGAGGACGTGCTCGGCAGAAAAAAGTGTCCGCAAAAACATGGCGGATTTTGGCCTTTGTTTACGCCATTACCATGACGACTGGTTCCTTTTGCCCATGGTAATTACCACTGACCAGGCTCAATTCTGAGCCCGCTACAACATTCACACCCCCCTGGTTTTTGCAAAATATATTTTAGCTTTTTGAGTTTTTGCAGTAAATTCTCGTTGTTTTCAATATTTTCCACATATTTTTCGAGCTTGGAGCATTTCTGCGAATAAAGTGCAAGTCGCACAAGTTATTCTCGTCCGCAAAAGCCAACAAACAGATAGTAAAACCTCGAAAATGTGGTCAAAGACGATTTTTGAAACCAGAACTAGCAGGTAATTAATATATTTTTGCAGTTCACATACTATTATGATAATAGTTTATATAATGTTTCATTAAACACTTGGTGGGAACTAAAATGTACAGTACAATGTATTTGATATTTTACCAACGAGGATTTGAAGTTTGGTTGTAAAAAATACATAAACTTTGTTTTATTTTATTCTACTTGATTGAAATGGTCTACCTTGTCCTTATATAAAGGGTTGAAAATTACCACATCTATAATTTCATACTGTTTTATCAATATTTGATGTTCTGAATAGGTTGTATGTATTTTGCCATTTAGAAAATTATAATTTTCTGTCAGTAGTATGAAGCCATGTATTTTACAAATATCAGAATATCTTGATTCTCTCAAGAATCCTGAGGACTGGTTTTACGACATAAAGCTATATATGTGCTACTATCTTTAAAGTAGGGAATTAGGATAACATAGAATTAGGGTTTTGTGTTCTGTAACTACAATTTATGTATATGCTAGGGGTGTCGGAAAAAGTTCAGGGTGCTATTGCACACAATTTGTACCTAGCTTACTGGCCAAAGATGTCTTTAAGTTGAGGATTTTGAAGAACTAGGATTGTATTCCTGAAATGTATTAAAGCAAGCCTGGCAAGTCCTAGTAACTGACCCAGGGCAAATCAGTCGATGCGCCCCCCCCCCAGTCTCGCACCCATTAAAAAGTTCAACCGGTCCCCACTAAATGCACGCCAGGGATGCACTGTGTAGTGTTCTGGCCAATTATCACCTGGGAATTTTTTGCAAAGTTTAATACTTTTATAGTTTGGGTTATGTTATTGTAGGATTTGCAGACTTAGATGAATCGTGCAACTACCTAAAAAATTAGAACAAACTTCAACATTTCAAGCAAAGGTCGGGCCTTTTAGTCTGCCCAACAAAGGGTCTATGCTCAAAACATGGAATTTTGTTCCTATTTTGTATCATACATTTGTTGTATCATACATCCAAGCCTGCAAATAGGATAGGTTTTTCAATAAATATCACTTAAATATGCAACAATCTTGAAAGGTCACTAACTTGTTCACCCTTTGTGCATCATCTCTATGAGTGAAAGGTATCACGGACCATTCCAGGTGTAAATGCCCCCAGTGTGCCAAAAGTTCCAGTGTCCCTGGCTTACAATATTTTTTGAATAACCTATATCTATTCTTTTATTGCAGAATTATCCAACAATGATGCAGTCCACAGTGGTGTTTTTTATTTAATTTCTTCAAAGAATAACTATTAATTAATTAGCAGTAAATATTCTAAAAACTAAACTTTATAATCAAATTATTATGATATTATTGTAACTTTCATGCTCCATGTGCTACAACTTTGCTTTGACTGTTCTACACTTTGGTCACTTGTGCCATTTCTTGTTGTACCTATAACAGATTATTCATCCATTATTTCTATACTAGCTTATAATTGTGAGGACACTGTGGAGATACACTGTGGGTCAATATAGAAAATATCTAGACTCCCAACACATGATAGGAAATTTCTGCAGTTCAGGTGGCGAAGGCAGATGTATAAAGGAGGGGGGTATAAATTAGCTACTAATTTCCTCCATGAGGGAGGTGTGGATATTTTGTGGAATGACCCATCACTGCTTGTGCTGGCTTTTATTATTTTGAAGATATCAACATCACATTTACTGTGTTATAGGCACATATGTGACAGACAGCCTACAGATTCTTAAAGGGGTTGATCCATACCAGCGCTTGAACTCCTAGTCAAAAGTGTCATAAATCTTACAAATTTGGGTATTCCTGTTTGCATTGGTTGATGCTTAGTTTTTCTGAGGGTAGTGAATTGCCTTAACTAGCTACACAGTAAGCAACTCAGTCTGCAGCACTTGGTAGTATACGGTCAGGCAAGACCAGGGGCATAACTAGTGGGGGAGGGGCCAGTTTAACAATTGCAATTCGTAGAGCAAATTTTGCCATGTTTGTTGGGCAAAAATACTTTCAAATCATGTTGAGTGAGAACAAAAAGCCTTGAAGATCCAGTTCGGGCAATTTTAAAATTTTGAATATCTAATATAGAACATTTTCTGACCATCAGAGTTCTATAAAATATTCCCCAAAGTGCATGAAATGGTGTTTAGAGCCTCTACATTTCAACATTTTCTGGGGGAGCATGCCCCCATACCGCCTGGTGACCTATTGCTTTCGGCACTCAATACCTGTGCATTCCCACTAGCGGCACGAGGTACGCATAACCTTTTTGGTTTTTCCCGGCCACTTTACGTGATATCCTGACCACTTTACGTGATATCCTGACCACACCCTTTCGTCGGGCAACAGGATCTACACCACCCAATGTTTTTCCCAAGTTATGCCCCTGGGCAAGACTTGTCTATAATATAAGCCACATGGGCTTAATATTATAAATGTCAATAATATTATATACAAAGGCACAAAAGCTATGGTAAGGATATCAATTTGGCACCATAAATATGTATAAAACCACAAATATAAATTTATATAAACTGCTAAACTCTAAAACATACAGAACATAAAAGCGAGTGGTGAAACTGATAATAAAAGCTTATCTGCACAATTTTTTGTCAATCAGTCAGTTTTATTTATCGACTGTTGTAGATCTCTTGCCTTGTTTACGTTTTTCTGACTGACAAAACTTTATTAAAGCTCCCAGGAGAGCTTTGTTATTGTGATATTCATTGTTGAATCACAATGGAGAACTATATCTCTTGTAAAATCATAATTTGCTGCCTAAAATAATTATATTTGACGGAAAATAAAAAAAATTCACGAATCCTACCTGTGAGACTGCGAGAAGAAATATTCTTCCTTTATAATGAATTGTGCATTGACGTTGTAAGACAATCAATACAAGTAGGAGAAAATCAGAAAAAAAACAAGATTTTTAGCTTTAAAAAAATTCAAAATATTTGTGCAAAAACCAGGGGGGCAAAGAACTTTGTTTAAAACTTAGGATCGCGGTTGGTCAGTGGCAATACCATGGCCAAAAGGAACCAATTGGCGTCAGCAAATGCCAAAATCCGCCATGTTTTTGCGGACATTTTTCTGCCAGGCTGACATTAGCGGCACGTCCTCCAGATATATTAAGCTCAGTGGCTCATACCTAGTGACTGTTCGTGCTGCATTGTGTGAAATCACATACATCAGGAGGAGAATCGGATCCGACAAGTCGTATCGTATGAAAAGGCCTAAAGCCACGTGCAGACGAGAAAGTTATGCTTGACAAGTTCCTTGACGAGCTTATTTGTTCGTGCGTACGGCAATCAAGTTTTCTCGATCAATTTCTCCTTGTCTGGGATGACTAGCTTTAAAACAGGGCTCCTTGTCAAGTAAAACTTGTCATTTTTTTGTCATACTGCATAAGCAAATAAAACTTAAACTCTGATTTTTATTAATTTAAATCTCTTATTTCTTTGTCAAAATATCTGTCGAGTGTTGGACGCCATTCGGTGAATTGATCAACAGCTGAACAACAATGCATGGCATCCAACATTCGACAGATATTTGGACAAAGAACGCAATTCGAAAAGTGAACGCGCAACGGGCGTAAATATTAATTTTGAATGACGTGTGCGAGATTGGCAGTTGTGGTAATATTGCGCGATTATTCGCGATTAACTTTTGTAAAGTATAAGAACAGACATGAAGACGAAGCCTGAAGACGGACAGTAAAACTGCCCGAAAAGTTGCAATTATAAAATAATTAATTTTATACCTTTGTATAATCCTGGAATAAGAGATTTAAATTAATAAAAATCAATGTTTAATATTATGAACAAGGGTGAAAGTTTTAGAAAAAGAATCAGATGAATTTGTCTCGTCTGTGCGGGGCTTTAACCTTGTGGCAATTTGATCAAATATAGTAATGATATATCGGTACAACTTGTTTACAATGCCAGCATCTTAATTGCGACAAGCCTATCTTGAATAGTATAATCTTGTTGACAGTAAAAGGGAGTAGCTGGCAAGTTGTATTCAATTTAATATGTCGGTAAATGTTTACCGTTGAAGCTAACACCAAACCTAATTCCTTTACGGAAATATTTCATGCAGTGAGGTTGGAGACAGAATCTCTTTTCTTCTTATTACTAGAGAATGTTATTATTTTCATTTGTTTCCCCTGTTGTGGTACGCCTTTCTACAAGGCACACTTAAGGTGGCTCTATGTTGCGAGAACTTTAGATATCGCGTGTAACTCGCGGGACTTGAAAATATAAACAAATATAGCGTTTCTTTTCCGAAAAACTCTTTCCAAAGAAAGGTGAAGAATTAAAATAATTCTAAAATCCACATCGGAGAAAACAATATAGTAAATTTGCTTTTGCAAGCGGCATTGTTGGACGTTTTTCATCGTCGTACGCGAGGGTCGTATCACGAACAGTGGGATATAAAGTTTCTGCACGTATTTGCAGTATTTCCAGCTCTATTGACCAGTACTTCTGATAATAAAGATAATTCGAATAATGAAGAAAACTCTTCCTCCATGTGTGAAACGGGCAGGATCGAAACTCGTACAACAAACTGCCATAAAAAACAGAATTTCAACCGCCGTTTTGCGAAAACATCGGACGCCGGTATTAAAAGTGATCTAACATCCGATGAATGGCTTAGCTGTTTATAGAAGAAAGCTGTAACAAGGCAAAAGCAGTAAATACCCAACATTTTCTTCGATCTTACATGCAATAATCCACACTTAGTTGGCCATAAACAGACACAGTAGATCAAATAATATAATTTCTTTTAAACTTGGAATTTGACTAACAATAAAACATGCTTTGAAAGACTCGCGTGTTTTCATTGTTCTCCACGAAATGCACGCGGGAACCCCCGCGAGAAACGAGATTTCCGGCTATTGTATGACGTCAGAGCTCCAAAAAACCTCAACAAGTAGCCCAAATTTCTCCCGTTTCCTTCGGTAAATTTTTCCAAAACTTTGTACATTTAATAATGTCGGCTTAATAGGTGTAACGCCAGTTTTTCTTAAATTCTGTCGAAGGAAAATTTCTGGATATTGATTTTTGACTCTTTTTGAATTACAAAAAAAACATATGAATAGAATTTTTTTAAAATGAGGAAATAAAACATTAAACCAATATTATTTCCTATGCAAAGTTTTAAATTTTTTTACCGAAGTATATTCTTAAAATAACAGGAAGAAGAGAAAAAGTAAGCTTAAACTGTGTTTCTTAAGGTTTAGTGTCAAAATGAGGCAAGTTTACTTGATGACGTTAATGGCAGTGGCAATTGTTTTCACTGAAGTAAATGCAGGTATGCACTAGTTAGAAAGACTATATCTGCCGCGCACAATGTCTTTACCTTTGTAGTCTGTGCAAGTCTGTATACAGCCGCAACACTTATCTCATAACACTAACTCTGCATCTCTGATATTGTATCCACAATCGTTTACCGACTGTCATGTGGAATTTCGGTATAAATGGTGATCCCTGTGTTTGCGGAAATTGGTTAGATGCATCGAGGTTATAAAATCTGTCTTTCATTTTGACAATCCTTAGTTTGACGGTTGCTTACAAACAAATGCTGAATTCATTATACTGTCCAATCAGATGTCTTTCCATGAAACGGCTGTGGAAAATCCACGTGACCGAGTACACGTTTGTTGGTGCGATGTCACAGATGCTCGCTGTCGATTTTATGATCGAGCGTTGCGGGTGTACACAGGCTATAAAATGTGTAACTGTGTGATTGCTGCATGGTGCCGAATCACAGATGCTCGATGGTTTAGCTTGGGGAAATAGTAAAGTTTAGGTAAAGAGGTTTGGAGTTTACGTTGAGAAGTTAGGTTTATTGGTGGAAGTTCTATATGCTTAGGGTTAACATGCAGTAAGGCATAAGGATTCCCTGGAAAAATCATATTTGCAGCACTAAATCCATGGTGTATCCGCAATATTTCCATAGTATATCCATATAGTATACTAGGATCCATACTATTTCCATAGTAAGGATTTTGAAAAAAATTTCCAGTGTTTAGTGATGTGAATTTCAGGTTTTAAGTAGTCCGGGATTTGGTTTAAGATTAGGTTTATAGATACTGTAGTGTTTGTGGCCTATACTGTTTTCCACAGATGTGATTAGATAAATTGTATAGGTTTGCCTTGTCTCCATGGATAACGCGGTTTTTCATCTTTTATTTAGAATGTGCTTTTAAAACGGAAGACGGCGACTGTTGTGTATTTCCATTTAAATACAAAGGTGAAACATATGACTTTTGTACGTTTAAAGACGCCGTAAAACCATGGTGTTCATTGACTTCAGATTTTGATGAGGACAAAAAATATGGTCCATGCAAGTACGAAAGTAAGTCCGCTTCAAGTTCTGATGATGAGTGATGTTTTGTTGCTGTTCTTGTTGTCTTGTTGTTTCTATTGCTATTTTTGTTGCTGCTGTTTTATTACTGCTGTTGTTATTGTTGTATGTTGTTTTGTTGATGTTTTTTACTGTTGTTGTTATTACTGTTGTTGTTATTACGGGTTTGTTGCTGTTGTAGTTGTTGCGTTGTTGTTGTTTTGTCGTTGTAGTTGTCGCGGTGTTGTTGCTGTCATTAGTGTTCTTAATTGCTTCTGCAGGAGGGGAGGGCCCCCCCCAAAAGAGGATCCTTTCAGTTGCGTACCACTGGTAATTTTTTCATGGGAGGGGTCACAAATATCACGATGTTACTGTACGTACAAATGTCAGAAACATGCATTGTAGGGGGATCGGGGGTATGCTCCGACGGGAAGTCGAAAGTACATGAATTTAGCCTATCATTGGAAATGACAATTACATCCAGAATGAGAGGGCACTTTCTTCCCGAAATGGGTCACTTTTGGCTATTTTGAAACAATGTCCCCCCCCGAATATTCCGCGGTCCCTGCATAATTGTAAATAATGGACTAATCCCTTATTAATTGAAGTTCGCAATGAATCATGGTAATGTGGTAACCGCTTGTCTTCCAAACAACATGGTCGCCATGAGCGAGCATTTTGTGTGGTCGAAGAATCGGCGATTTTTCTCTGGTTTTTTGAGCGAAACACGTTTGAAAAACTTAGTGGGTAGTTTAAGGATATAGTTATCTACATTTTGGCGAAAGGAAACCGTAATCGCCGCATTTTCTGCTGCAAAATATCCGATAATGTTGGTCACACAAACAATGGCCGCGAGAAATTAGTATGCACGAGGGATGGAATCACAGCGGAATTTCAGGTTAGTAGGTTTGTTTACCAACCTGACAAAAATCTTTTGCAACAGAAATATGCAGCGAAACATGTTCTTCCTGTACAATACAAACTTAGGAACTGATCTTGTCATCTGTCGATTTTACGAGCAATCAAACTCAAGTACTTATTTCACTGTCACGTTCAAAACACTGCAACATCACCGGCCGTGTATTTTAAATTTGTTTTGGCGGGAAAACTTCTCCTCGTAACATTTTCAAGCAAAACAAACCAGACGAAGCGAAAAAATATTGTTTTCCTTCGTTTATATTGTGTCTTGGGTCCAAATTTTATTCAACTGTGGAATAGGCTTCGTCCAAAGGTTAGGGTAGCTAAAAGTAGCATAAAAACATATTTTATATTAAATTTGAAGTAAACTTTTGTACAGACATTAAAATAGTGAAGGTTTTTAAAAGTTAAGTATTCAAACACTTGAGTCTCGTTTTGATATAATTTTCTTAAGGTTTTAAAGTATAAATAGGTAGTATTTGTAAATTGAATTTGAAATAGAATTATTTTGGAAGTAACTAGGAGAATAAATTATTTAAATTTTGCTAAATATTTTAAGTAGTATTATCAAGTTTTGGTGGCTTATATAGGAAGATTATATAATTCATTTAAACACGTAAATTGTGATAAACATATGGACGGAGCCAACCCACAAACAATGAATGAGGATAACCAAACACTAACATGGACAAAAGATTTGAAGTTTCTTCCACATTTCACACAGCAGCATGTGAAAAAAACATTTAATTACTGATGCAAGTAAAGACAACATGGAAACTGGTGCTCATAAACACAAAAAATTGGGTTATAGACTATTTAAAGACAGATATGTTACACAAGTGCAAGTAAAATCAAATGTAAAGACTGCAGACGAAGTAAAATTTTTGGTTAAGGCAATAGTACATGCTACCATGAAGAAGCAAAACTATATTGTGTATGTGCATTTAAACCAGTTGAATGGAGAAATTGTCCAGGCCAAATGTACATGCAAGGCTGGAAAATGTGGTTGCTGTAAGCATGTTGCAGCACTTCTTTACCAAATAAATGACTATGTTCAACTTGAATTGACTGAGGTGCCCGATGACCTAACTTGCACGCAACTTCTGCAGCAGTGGCATGTTCCAAGAACTGATGAAGCAGACGAGCCAGTTCTCTTGGAAGATATTAAGTTTGAAAAATGTTCATATGAACAGGATAACATAGCTAAAAAACGTGCTGCCACTAGTAAAGAAAACGTTTACAATCCAACTCCACATTTTGCCCGAGGGTCAAGTCAGACTAGAATAGGAAAATTATCACAAGGACTAGAACAGGCAGGAAAAGCAAGCTACTTGCAAAAATTGTTGCAGTCAAATAATTGTGAACCAGTACCATACAATGAGATGCATGAAGCGCTGCCCTCCAAACGAAAGTGTACTGAAGCACATCATTATGCATCACAGCTAAATGAAACTGAGATGAGAAAACAAGTACTAACTAACTTAAACAATGAGACTGTCAATTTGACACTTGTGCCTGATGAGCAGGACAAAATGTTTGTTGCGGACAATTTAAAAAAACTTATGAAGGCATTTTGGAAATCGAAAGGAATACTAGAGAACAATCTGATTGTGATGTTTGGTATGCAGAAAGGAGTAAACGATTAACTGCTTGAAACTTTGGTTCTGTTTTAAAGCGCAGAAAAAATAACCAGTCGCTACTGAAAACAATACTTAATAAGACCCCTATGCAGAAAATACCAGTTGCTATTAAATGGGGGAAAAGCAATGAAATGAACGGTATCAAAGCGTACTCAAAATTTAAAGAAGGGCGTAAAGAGGCAGTGGATGTATGTTCTTTTTGTGGGTTTGTAGTTAACATAATGTTTCCATGGTTGGGTGCAAGTCCAGACTTCCTCATACATGATAAGCATGAAGTTTCCAATCCATTCGGCCTGGGTGAAGTCAAGTGTCCTTACAGCAAGCGAGACCAAACTATAGAAGAATCTTGTAGGGACCCCAATTTTTGTTTGGCCAATGTTGATAGCAAAATTAGTTTAAAACAAAAGCATGTATATCACTACCAAGTTCAAGGGGCCATGGCTACATTGAAGTTACAATGGTGTGACTTTGTTGTGTTTACCAGCAAAGATTTACATGTAGAAAGAGTATATTTTGACAATGTCTTATGGGAAACTGTTATGGTGCCAGAATTGACAAATTTTTATTTCCAGCATGTTTTACCGAGTTATATTAATAATGTATAATAACATTAAATAATGTTAAATGTATAAAAATGTCAGTACCTTATTTTATGTACTGTAGTCACATTGATTGTGAAGTTACAAGAATTGCATAGGCAATATATTTACAATAAGAGTAAGTGAAAATTTATTGTTTCTCATTTATCAACGGAGGCATAAATAAAGTAACATAACAACAAATTGTCCATATTTGATCCAGAAGTTCCACTGATCTAAGTGGGAAAACCTGCTGCAAGATCCTAAAGTTCTTCACCCTGGCAATTGCCCTTTCTACATGCACTCTGACTGAGGCTATCCTTCTTGTTGATATCTCTTCTTCCACACTAAGCTGATCCTGACCATTCAAGAATGCAGGGATGTTTAATGTCACCTGTGTTGGCATGTCATCCTCAATGTCAAATCCTCGATCAGCCATTACTTGATCCCCTGGCTCTAACAGTTTTAAAATCCCACAATCATTGGTGATTTTTTTGTCACTTACTCTGCCTGCATAAAGGTTGGACACAAAACTTGGGAACCCGTTAGGAGAAATACCCAGTAACCCTTTAGCAGTATTGTGATTTTTGTAACTAGAAAATGTAGCTGATTGGCCTCTGCAGGAAGATGGGGTTTCAAGATAGAACTCAGTGCAATCAATTATGACTCTTGTTTCTGGAAAGTGGTTTTGAAGCATTCTGGCATATTTTCATCAACAAACTTACGAGTTGGCCAAATTGGTAAAACTCTGAGTTGCTGGTGAAGAAAATTAACCCAAGTGATCCAGATGCGAGAAACATGGCTTGATGATATGTCGAACCTATGTGCCAAGTCCCGATAAGGATGCCACACCTTAGCCTGACTAGGATCATAAATAGTTCCTGTTCTGGAGATAAAGCTCTTGCCTTCCCTGGTTTCTTATGTTCCTCTGACAACACAACAGTGCTGTTTGCACAACCATAGTAAATAAGATGATTGCATGCTGGTGTTAGGTAATCAAAAATACTTTAAAAGTAACATAATCTGGAAAACCAGTGTAAAACCTAAAGTCATGATCGCTCCCAATAAATCTTTCCATTCGAAACAGTTTCTGCTGCACTTTTGCCATATCATCATCATATTTCTCTTGTAACTTATTATAGTTTGCTTCAAGCACCTGGAGCTGTTCTTGAAGACTATTGTTACTATTTGTCTCCTCTATCTGTTGATCTACCATGCTTTCGTCACTCTTTTTCAAACTGTCTGTTGCAGATTCATTACTACCTGCAGCTATATCACTGACAATGGAAATATTACTATTTGTCTCCTCTATCTGTTGATCTACCATGCTTTCGTCACTCTCTTTCAAACTGTCTGTTGCAGATTCATTACTACCTGCAGCTATATCACTGACAATGGAAATGTTTCTTCCCTTGGAGGGTTGGTATGTCTCTGATGAGAGAATTGTTGGAATTGCATTCTCATATGTTTTTTTCCCTCCTGGAAAATGAGTTGAACACACATAGTTGTAGGTCGTAGGATTACAAAAACCTTTTGTTTTCAATAACTTGATCCACTTATTTCTTAATGTTGGCTCTTGTGGTATTTTGTGGTAAGAAATGTCTGGTCTACGCCTGCTGTTATTATTACAATTAGGAACACAACATGTCCGTCCCCCACGACTGGTTGATATATGTGATGGTGCATTAATACAGTCCACATGTGGTGTTTGGTTATCCTCATTCATTGTTTGTGGGTTGGCTCCGTCCATATGTTTATCACAATTTACGTGTTTAAATGAATTATATGATCTTCCTATATAAGCCACCAAAACTTGATAATACTACTTAAAATATTTAGCAAAATTTAAATAATTTATTCTCCTAGTTACTTCCAAAATAATTCTATTTCAAATTCAATTTACAAATACTACCTATTTATACTTTAAAACCTTAAGAAAATTATATCAAAACGAGACTCAAGTGTTTGAATACTTAACTTTTAAAAACCTTCACTATTTTAATGTCTGTACAAAAGTTTACTTCAAATTTAATATAAAATATGTTTTTATGCTACTTTTAGCTACCCTAACCTTTGGACGAAGCCTATTCCACAGTTGAATAAAATTTGGACCCAAGACACAATATAAACGAAGGAAAACAATATTTTTTCGCTTCGTCTGGTTTGTTTTGCTTGAAAATGTTACGAGGAGAAGTTTTCCCGCCAAAACAAATTTAAAATACACGGCCGGTGATGTTGCAGTGTTTTGAACGTGACAGTGAAATAAGTACTTGAGTTTGATTGCTCGTAAAATCGACAGATGACAAGATCAGTTCCTAAGTTTGTATTGTACAGGAAGAACATGTTTCGCTGCATATTTCTGTTGCAAAAGATTTTTGTCAGGTTGGTAAACAAACCTACTAACCTGAAATTCCGCTGTGATTCCATCCCTCGTGCATACTAATTTCTCGCGGCCATTGTTTGTGTGACCAACATTATCGGATATTTTGCAGCAGAAAATGCGGCGATTACGGTTTCCTTTCGCCAAAATGTAGATAACTATATCCTTAAACTACCCACTAAGTTTTTCAAACGTGTTTCGCTCAAGAAACCAGAGAAAAATCGCCGATTCTTCGACCACACAAAATGCTCGCTCATGGCGACCATGTTGTTTGGAAGACAAGCGGTTACCACATTACCATGATTCATTGCGAACTTCAATTAATAAGGGATTAGTCCAATATTGATGGCCGACTCGGTGTTATCCATCTCGTCACGAATAAAATGAGCGTGTCATTCATATATCTAATGCATATTTCCACATTGACATGATCATGTCATAATTGAACGAAAACATTGCTCAATTTATCGAAAATTATGCATGATCAAGCGTGAGATAACCTGAAGTTCCATGATCAGAATATAAAGTATAAGAGAAGAACCGAAAAATAAAAACATCTACTTGAAAACCCAATTTTTGGTCTAAAACAAGACGTAAATTTAAATGGTTATAATTTATTTCGATCCGATTACAGAATAAGCATCGTGATTCTGTAATAAGTCCATATCTTGAGTTTCCAGGATGTCTCATTTCTCGGTTTTGCCTTTTGTACTCTATTTCTTTAAATTGGGACTGGTTCTGGCTATGCTAAACGTATTTCTGTTTTAGCTTGCCAAATTAAAACTACGAATGGCGAATGCTGTGTATTTCCATTCTCATTCGGAGGAGTTACTTACAACGCGTGTACAATGGTTTGGGATACAAATGCATGGTGTGGCACAAAATCTGAAGTCGACTATTACACGAAAGAACCAAGAGGAAACTGTCGATTATATGGTATACCTAATTAATGTATTTAATTGTGCGTTTGCAAAGTGATTGAAATACAAAATGTATGTATACACTAAAAATGTATTCACAATGGACTTTTGGTCATCACAGTAAGGTCATCATACTTTGATTTAAATATCGACGTTTTCATGGACAATGTACCCAAAGCGAGTTTAAATTCGCCTTCTCCTCTTGCTTTTTATCGTACTTCCTTTGACAATAGACGATTTCCAAGACAAAGACAAAAGCCAATGGCGGCAATAAATTATATTCCTCTGAACATTCCATTACTCCATTCTTGTTCAAACTTCAACATCGTTTACATCATTTTCATATCTCTTAAACGCAGTTTTCAATTGCGGTCGCTTTGCCCGCACGGGCGGAACGACCATCTTCCAACTTTCGTGATAAGTGTAGCATGAGAGTTTAGCGAGTTATTATTCACGTGATTCGAATAGGTCGCTTTGTCCACGCGGGAAAACGACCGTAAAGGAAAACGACCTGGTAGGTCATTCGGAGTGCATTATGTCGACTGATTCGATATCACTGATTTTGAAACGAAAATTTTCGTTATTTTAACCAATATTTAGGTTGTTTTGATCCAATAATATCGGTCAAAAGAAAATGAATCTGAGACAACCAATTTAAATTGGTTATTTCAATCAATCTGGTTTTACAGTGTAAAATTAAGAGGGAAGTTAAGAGGAAAATAAACTTAAGTCCTAGTAATGCATGCATTTGCTCGAAAAGAAGACTATTATTGTAATTATATTTCACTCCGCTGCGGATATAACTTGCCAAACTCTCGATTTGCAACAACAGGATTTGTACGAGATGGGGTTGACAAATTTCGATAACGTCAGGTTATTTTAGGAAGAGTGTTAAAATAAGCCAAATAAGGCAGTACTGCATGAACCAGTATAGTATATTTCAATTATTTTTCTTTCTTTTCAGCTGAACCATGTTTTAGCAACCCATGTGAAAACAATGGCGAATGCCATAGTGATGAAACTGAGTTCTATTGTAATTGCACGGAGGGATATAAAGGGAAAACATGTACAGAAAAAGGTTAGAATTTAGACCTGCACTGGCGTGGTAACTCTTCATAACTTGGTAAAGGCGACTTAACTCTTAAGAGAAACACGTCCAATTAAGTTGCGAATTAAGGCAAGCTAAGTAGATTTAAGGTGATGAAACACCGCCAATTGTGTTGTGATTTAGGGCAAGTTTATATGATTTAAAGCGATTTCAGGCAAGTTCTTGCGATATATAAAGGAAACTCGGCCAATTTTAAGTTGATATTTAAGACGAGTTAAGACGATTTAGGGCGAGCTAAGGTCCCAGACCAGGCCTATGATAATATCTTGAGGCTCCAAAATAGGAAGCGAGGAAGAATATTCACGAAGTTGGATGAAGAATGAAACTACCTGAAAAATAAAGAAACGTCGACGTATTTTCTATATTTTTCAGATAGTTGCATCCTTCATCAACTTCGTCATCAGTAGTCATGAGTTTGTATGTTCGTGATATAGAACCCAATTGAATACTAAAACTTAAAGGGGGATGGTTCCGAAGAGGCAAATATGCTTATTGCTTCACTGAAGAAAATGGTATTTTGACCACTGTGAATAGGATTTTCACCGGGGTCTGCACCGTGTATGATAGGAAAACCTGCTTGCAGATATCGCACTTGAAACAAGCGGGATCCGATGAAAGTGCAGAAAATTTCAAACGTAAAATATTGTGAAAAACAGTCACATATAACAATGTGAGCAGACATGGGGAGCATGAGAGGCAAAAGGGGTTAGCGCGCTGCCCTTACCCCTGAATTAAGCCTGCTATTGTAGCTCGGAGTAGGAGATTTACTTAGGTTGGGTAACTTTCTGTACTGAAAACTCCTGTAAGTAGAGTTTTGTTGGTTCTGTCTTGTGCTAATTGGAGGCTTTTCCTCCGGGTTCGCGGAATTTCCTCCCTCATCAAAACCTATATAACTGTTAGGCTTTAGTCGTCGAGTAAGTTTATCATAAGCCTCTGGATCGGTAGAATCGGACACTAAACACATCATTGTCGTTACCATTATCATTATTATCATTATTATTATGAACAGTACTTCCATGTGAAAGTTCGCCATGTGAAAATGGAGGGAAGTGTGAAAATGACGGTGAAGAATACAAATGTCAGTGCCTTGATGGATACACAGGAAATACTTGTAGCTTAAAAATGGGTGAGGAAATATATCGCAGGCGATATATATATCGCAGGCGACGTTTATAGCAAATGCCTTAATTTCGATCAAAACCTTACATGTTTAAACTTCCGTCTACTCTAAGCTGCACATTGCCAGTTAATAATTGCCTATATATATATTTTCGCTTACCTCAAAACTGGTCTGCGACAGGCTGTTTCATCTGTAAAAGAATCATCAGGCAGTGACCTTATATATATATATATAATAGAAAAAGTAGGTCAATAAATATTTTAATGTGAAAACCACGGAGAAATAAATTTTAAGTAAGAAATTGTAAGAAATATATAAATGATCGATAAGAATATAAGAAATAAACAACAATTGATCATGTAAGAATTAAATGGAAATGAAGAATGAAAGGATAGTGTAAAAATTCTTCCTTTTCCTTTTTGCAAAATCACCTATATAATCAAACCGGCAATATATATCAGTGCTTCTTGCTTTATCTATAGTGGATCCTTGCATAGACTCTCCATGTCAAAATGATGCGAAATGTTTCAGTGACCTTACCAAAGCACAATTATACTGCAAGTGTCCGAAGAGATATCAAGGAGACGTTTGCGGAGAAGAAGGTAACGACATAGCCTATTAATCGGGAAATAGATTTACAAAAAACATTTATCGATTTTTCTGACTGAGTATCTTGCTGTGATCTTGAAGCCAGTTGTTTGTAAATCAAAACATATAAATTATTTCAAAACAATCTCTGATAAAATTGGAACAAATGCAATTAGGTGAGAAAGATATTTTTGATAAGGTTTGATATATTTGTTAATTTTGTTCACCAATGTTCAAGTCGAGGAGGTATATGTACTATATGTGTCCTATATATAGTACACTGTCGCAAACAACTAATCTTTCTCCTGAAAGTACAAATGATTAGTTGAAACTATGTCTATAACCAAGACATATTTTCATTTGCGGACGAAATTCTGTGCAGAGCTATATGTTAGACATGAGGTGCCACAATGGGAAGTCCGCGGCCAACATTGGCAATTACATTTATGTTTTTCTATAGTGATCTATTAAAAGGTTGAATTAATAATAATATACAGATGTAAAAGTGAGAACTTTGAAACAGAAAAGTGAGAATCACTGTGAGAATCACGACCGGATACTCTAAGAAAATATTGTCACAACTATTATTATACTACTAAAAATTATTATAATTGTGGGCAAAAATTATATTTGTATAGTTAATCCATGCGATTCTTCACCTTGTGAAAATTCTGGACAATGTTCAATTAATGGAGAGAGTTTTCAGTGTCAATGTTCAAATGATTATGAGGGCGATACTTGTCAATGTAAAGGTTTGTATTCACCATCATGTTTGATGTATTGATGTTATAGCCTATAAAGCGTGCTATTAAGGGGTCGAGGTAGATAAATTTCGACTGATGGTGTTAGCTTTACGAAAGAAAGCACACAAACAATCCCAGCATCATGGACTTGCGTTGATGGGTCTGTGCACTGTAACAGCAAAATGCGCGGAGTATAGAAATCTAACTACGTGAAACTTAACTACAGTTAAATTGATTTCTTGGGTGATTTTTCCATAAAAAATTGTTCACGCTGTAATAAAATCTCTCCCTGAATATTTTGTAACAAATCGTGTACCAAGTATACAACTAATGTCTGGCATTGTCACCTTGAATAAAACTTCTATTGCTACATGCATGGGCGCATCCTATATATATAGCTTAGTTTCTGGCCTTGCAGACACGAGCGCTAAATCATTTTATACGGGCGAACTGGTGCGCGCTAAAACGCGTAGCACATTTCGGAAAAACAATCAGCGCCTACTTCCAGGCCATTCCAACACGGCATTCGAAAAAATTAAAAATCAATGAAAGCAGATTCATTTATATCACACGGTATATAATTTGTAATTTAAGTGTATAATTATTTGACCAGCTTTTGTCATACCCATTGAAGGGCAAAAATGATTCCTATATACAAGGACACATTTGCGAATGATTTCAGGCCTTCTTGCCTCATGCCTCTCGCAAGCCTTCTTGCTCGAGCGCACCAATAATTGCGGAAGTGAAAGGCCAGATAGATAGATAATCTAGTATATGTTTTCTAGCTGACCCATGCAAGAATAGTCCATGTAAAAACGAAGGACAATGCCTGAGTAACTTGCAAAACTTTACGTTCTCGTGCAAATGTTCTGAAGGATACGAAGGGGAAACCTGTGAAGAAATAGGTAAGAATATTTGTATTTAATCTTGCATGTATGTACTCGCTATCGTATATTTATCTGAACATAAAAATCACCTCGAAAATCACCGTTATGAGTGGATTCCTTGGTTTAAGATTTCCCGATAATGCAGTATACATTACACCAGAATTATAAAGGAATAATTAATATTCGAGTTTAATAACTCCCGAATAGTGAATAACAATTTTATAAGGGAATCGAATAAAGAATAATGAAAACTAAAGTGAAAGAATAACTCGAAAAATGCGACCATGATGCACGTCGCAAAATATTTTTGACTTGTCATCACTGAAAAACACAAGTTTACCATTTGAAATGCTAATTAAATATTGTCATATTAAAACTGTTCAGTTATGAATTCTATTCTATTTGTATAGCTAACCCATGCGAGTCTTCTCCATGTGAAAATGGAGGGAAATGTGTAAATAAGGTAGACAGTTTCGAGTGTGAATGTTCAGAGCATTATGAAGGCGATACTTGTCAATCGAAAGGTTTGTACTTGTTGTTTGATATGTATATATATTATGTCCTGTAATGCCTGCCACTACCCACCCTTAAGCATATATGAACTATAACAGCAGAATTCGTTCAGAAGGAACTTCCAGATAGGAAATTTTGCAAACTATCGAGTATATTCTATTGTCCTCAAGTGTTTGGACACTAGACTATTTTCAGATAAATTTGCCAAAAAAAGCTCAAATCAAAGTCTACGTTTTTTAGTTGATCCATGCAAAAGTAATCCATGTAAAAACGAAGGACAATGCTTGAGTAACTTGCAAGACTTTACGTTCTCGTGCAAATGTTCTGAAGGATACGAAGGGGAAACCTGTGAAGAAATAGGTAAGAATATATATAATTTGTATTTACTCGCTATCGTATATTTTTCTGAATACAAAAATCACCTCGAAAATCACTGTTGTGAGTGGATGCCTTAATGATTTAAGATTGTTTTCTGCTAATGCAGTATGCATTAAACAAGAATTATAACGGAATAATGAATATTCGAGTTTAATAACTACGGAATAATTAATAACGGTTTTATGGGGGAATCGAATAAGGAATAATGAAACCAAAAATGAATGAATACCTCCAAAAATGCGACCATGATGCACGTCACAAAATATTTTTGACTTGATATCATTGAAAAACACAAGTTTACTCATTTGAATTCCTAATTACATATTGTCATATTAAAACTGTTCATTTCTGAATTCTATTCTATTTGTATAGCTAATCCATGCGAATCTTCTCCATGTGAAAATGGAGGGAAATGTTTAAATAAGGGAGACAGTTTCCAGTGTGAATGTTCAGAGCATTATGAAGGCGATACTTGTAAATCGAAAGGTTTGTACTCGTTGTTTGATGTGTATATATGTTCGGTAATGTCTGCCATTACCCACACGCTAAAGGATCTGTGCAGTAACAGCGGAATTCGTTATGGGAAATTCGAAATAGGAAATTGTCGTCCTGCGAGTGTTTTACGAACTCGAGAAAGCAATGAAAACCGTGAGAGGAATTATAATGAGGTAGAGTCAAGTATATTGAGGTAAATTATTTTGTGAAAAAAAAGCTGAAATAAAACTTTACGTTTTTTAGTTGATCCATGCGAGAATAGTTCATGTAAAAACGAAGGACAATGCCTGAGTAACTTGCAAGACTTTACGTTCTCGTGCAAATGTTCTGAAGGATACGAAGGGGAAACCTGTGAGGAAATAGGTAAGAATATTTGTATAATATTATAATCTTGCATGTATGTACTTGCTACCGCATATTTCTCTGAACACAAAAATCACCTAGAAAATCACTGTTGTGAGTGGAAACCTTGGTTTAAGATTGTTTACTGCTAATGCAGTATACATTAAACAAGAAATATAATGGAGCAATCATTAATGCCAGGGGATGGGACGGAAGATATTTCTCAAATCGTGACCCATTCGAATTCCGAAATACATATTGCCATATTAAAATTACATATTGTCATATTAAAACTGTTCAGTTCTGAATTCTATTCTATTTGTATAGCTAACCCATGCGAGTCTTCTCCATGTGAAAATGGAGGGAAATGTGTAAATAAGGTAGACCGTTTCCAGTGTGAATGTTCAGAGCATTATGAAGGCGATACTTGTCAATCGAAAGGTTTGTACTTGTTGTTTGATGTGTATATATATATGTTCTGTAATGCCTGCCATTACCCACGCTTAAGCATCTATGAACTATAACAGCAGAATTCGTTCAGAAGGAACTTCCAAACAGGAAATTTTACAAGCTGTCGAGTATATTCTATTGTTCTCAAGTGTTTGGACACTAGACCGTATCTTGAGATAAATTTGTCAAAAAAGCTAAAATCAAAGTCTACGTTTTTAGTTGATCCATGCAAAAGTAGTCCATGTAAAAACGAAGGACAATGCCTGAGTAACTTGCAAGACTTTACGTTCTCGTGCAAATGTTCTAAAGGATACGAAGGGGAAACCTGTGAAGAAATAGGTAAGAATATATATAATTTGTATGTACTCGCTATCGTATATTTTTCTGAATACAAAAACAACCTCGAAAATCATTGTTGTGAGTGGATGCCTTAATGATTTAATATTGTTTTCCGCTAATGCCAGGGCCTTTTTTAACTAATGTACTGGAGGGGCAAAAGCCCCCCCAGCCCCCATGTTCGCCCCCCCAGTAAGCTATTTTTGCCCCCCCAGTGAAGGTCCCTTTTGTCCAAAGTATAAGCCAAAAATGGGAAAAAACTGAGTTTAGAGGAAAGTTATTGTATTCTCACAACAAAACCTGGCCCGTTTAGATGGGATATATCAAAAATTGTCTCTGAAAACGCAGGAAATCAAGCCACAGAGACTCAAGAATACAAACATTTTCTGGGGGAGGAACCCCAGACCCCCCTTCGCCTTCATACACATATAATACACCACCTACTTGTTACGTCCCCTTTCGATGATGCCTCCCACTGATGATTTCTTAAAAAAGGCCCTGGCTAATGCAGTATGCATGCATTAAACAAGAATTATAACGAAATAATGAATATTCGAGTTTAATAACTATGGAATAATCAATTACGGCTTTATGGGAGAATCGAATAAGGAATAATGAAACCAAAAATGAATGAATACCTCCAAAAATGCGACCATGTTGCACGACACAAAATATTTTTGACTTGATATCACTGAAAAACACAAGTTTACTCATTTGAATTCCTAATTACACATTGTCATATTAAAACTGTTCATTTCTGAATTATATTCTATTTGTATAGCTAATCCATGCGAATCTTCTCCATGTGAAAATGGAGGGAAATGTTTAAATAAGGGAGACAGTTTCCAGTGTGAATGTTCAGAGCATTATGAAGGCGATACTTGTAAATCGAAAGGTTTGTACTCGTTGTTTGATGTGTATATATGTTCGGTAATGTCTGCCATTACCCACACGCTAAAGGATCTGTGCAGTAACAGCGGAATTCGTTATGGGAAATTCGAAATAGGAAATTGTCGTCCTGCGAGTGTTTTACGAACTCGATAAAGCAATGAAAACCGTGAGAGGAATTATAATGAGGTAGAGTCAAGTATATTGAGGTAAATTATTTTGTGAAAAAAAAGCTGAAATAAAACTTTACGTTTTTTAGTTGATCCATGCGAGAATAGTTCATGTAAAAACGAAGGACAATGCCTGAGTAACTTGCAAGACTTTACGTTCTCGTGCAAATGTTCTGAAGGATACGAAGGGGAAACCTGTGAGGAAATAGGTAAGAATATTTGTATAATATTATAATCTTGCATGTATGTACTTGCTACCGCATATTTCTCTGAACACAAAAATCACCAAGAAAATCACTGTTGTGAGTGGAATCCTTGGTTTAAGATTGTTTGCTGCTAATGCAGTATACATTAAACAAGAAATATAAAGGAGCAATCATTAATGCCAGGGGATGGGACGGAAGATATTTCTCAAATCGTGACCCATTCGAATTCCGAAATACATATTGCCATATTAAAATTACATATTGTCATATTAAAACTGTTCAGTTCTGAATTCTATTCTATTTGTATAGCTAACCCATGCGAATCTTCTCCATGTGAAAATGGAGGGAAATGTGTAAATAAGGGAGACAATTCCAAGTGTGAATGTTCAGAGCATTATGAAGGCGATACTTGTCAATCGAAAGGTTTGTACTTGTTCTTTGATGTGTATATAGAATATTTGTGTGCGCGAATAGGAACGTTATGTTTTGCGTCTTGTTAGTAGTAGATTCAGAGATAAATAATTAGTTTGGATATCAAGGGTGTTGAGCAAATGTGTCTCCTAAGATAACAAGCTTGCCAGACACCAATGAAAATGTTCAGAGCATTATGAAGGCGGTACTTGTAAATCGAAAGGTTTGTAGGAACTCGTTGTTTGATGTGTATATATTATGTTCTGTATTGCCTGCCATTACCCACACGCTAAAGGATCTGTGCAGTAACAGCGGGTTATGGGAAATTCGAAATAGGAAATTGTCGCACGGCCTTTTTTAAGAAATCGTTAGTGGGGGGCCATCATCGAAAGGGTACGTAACAAGTAGGTGGTGTATTACAGGTGTGGAAAGCTGAAGGGAAGTGTTGGGGTACTCCCCCAGAAAATTTTTGTATTCTTGAGTCTCTGTGACTTGATTTCCAGCATTTTCAGAGACAATTTTTTATATATCCCATCTAAACGGAGCCAGGTTTTGTTGTGAGAATACCATAACTTTCCTCTAAACTCATCCCCCCCCCTTTTTTTGCTTATATTTTGGACAAAAGGGACCTTCACTGGGGGGGCCAAAATAGCTTAGTGGGGGGCCAACATAGGGGGTGGGGGGGCTTTGGCCCTATATATATGTTCTGTAATGCATGCCATTACTCACACGCTAAAGGATCTTTGCAGTAACAGCGGAATTCGTTATGGGAAATTCGAAATAGGAAATTGTCGTCCTGCGAGTGTTTTACGAACTCGGGAAAGCAATGAAAACTGTGAGACGAACAGTCAAGTATATCGAGGTAAATTTGTGAAAAAAAGCTGAAATAAAACTTTACGTTTTTTAGTTGATCCATGCAAAAATAGTTCATGTAAAAACGATGGACAATGCCTGAGTAACTTGCAAGACTTTACGTTCTCGTGCAAATGTTCTGAAGGATACGAAGGGGAAACCTGTGAGAAAATAGGTAAGAATATTTGTATATAATCTTGCATGTATGTACTTGCTACCGCATATTTTTCTGAACACAAAAATCACCTAGAAAATCATTGTTGTGAGTGGGTTCCTTGGTTTAAGATTGTTTGCTGCTAATGCAGTATACATTAAACAAGAAATATAAGGGAGCAATCATTAATGCCAGGGGATGGGGCGGAAGATATTTCTCAAATCGTGACCCATTCGAATTCCGAAATACATATTGCCATATTAAAATTGTTCAGTTATGAATTCTCTTCTATTTGTATAGCTAACCCATGCGAGTCTTCTCCATGTGAAAATGGAGGGAAATGTGTAAATAAGCCAGACAGTTTCGAGTGTGAATGTTCAGAGCATTTTGAGGGATATACTTGTCATTTCAAAGGTTTGTACTTGTTGTTTGATGCGGTGTACAATTTATGTTCTGTAGTGCCTGCCATTACCAACGCACTAAATATAAGTGCACTAACAAAATAATTCGTTATGAGAAAATCGGAAATAGGGAATTATCGTCCTCCGAGTGTTTTACGAACTCGAGAAAGCAATGAAAATCGTGAGACGAACAGTCAATTAAGTATATTGAGGTAAATTTGTGAAACAAAAGCTGAAATAAAAGTCTACGTTTTTTAGTTGATCCATGCGAAAGTAGTCCATGTAAAAACGAAGGACAATGCCTGAGTAACTTGCAACATTTTACGTTCTCGTGCAAATGTTCTGAAGGATACGTAGGAGAAACCTGTGAAGAAATAGGTAAGAATATTTGTATATAATAATGCATGCATGTACTCGCTATGGTATATTTATCTCTACACAGAAATCACCTAGAAAATCACTGTTGAGGGTGGATTCCTTGGTTTGAGATTGTTTCCTGCTAATGCAGCTTACATTAATCAAGAATTATAAAGGAATAATTAATATTCGAGTTTAATAAATCCCGAATAGTGATTAATGATTTTATAAGGTTATCGAATATAGAATGTTGAAAACTACAAGTGAATGAAGAACTCGAAAAATGCGACCATGACGCACGTCACAGAATATTTTTGACTTGTTATCACTAAAAACACAAGTTTACCCATTCGAGTTCCAAATTACATATTGTCATATTAAAACTGTTCAGTTCCGAATTATATTCTATTTGTATAGCTAACCCGTGCGAGTCTTCTCCATGTGAAAATGGAGGGAAATGTGTAAATAAGGGAGACAATTTCCAGTGTGAATGTTCAGAGCATTATGAAGGCGATACTTGTCAATCGAAAGGTTTGTACTTGTTGTTTGATGTGTAAATAGAATATTTGCGTGCGCCAATAGGAACTAGTAGACTTAGAGATAAATAATTAGTTTATATATCAAGGGTGTGAAGCAAATGTTTCTCCTAAGATAACAAGTTTGCCAGAGGCCAATGATAATGTTCAGAGTATTATGAAGGCGATACTTGTAAATCGAAAGGTTTGTACTCGTTGTTTGGTGTGTATATATATATTCTGTAATGCCTGCCATTACCCACACGCTAAAGGATCTGTGCAGTAACAGCGGAATTCGTTATGGGAAATTCGAAATAGGAAATTGTCGTCCTGCGAGTGTTTTACGAACTCGGGAAAGCATTGAAAACTGTGAGACGAACAGTCAAGTATATTGAGGTAAATTTGTGAAAAAAAAGCTGAAATAAAACTTTACGTTTTTTAGTTGATCCATGCAAAAATAGTTCATGTAAAAACGAAGGACAATGCCTGAGTAACTTGCAAGACTTTACGTTCTCGTGCAAATGTTCTGATGGATACAAAGGGCAAACCTGTGAGAAAATAGGTAAGAATATTTGTATATAATCTTGCATGTATGTACTTGCTATCGCATATTTCTCTGAACACAGAAATCACCTAGAAAATCACTGTTGTGAGTGAATTCCTTGGTTTGAGATTGTTTGCTGCTAATGCAGTAAACATTAAACAAGAAATATAAGAGAGCAATCATTAATGCCAGGGGATGGGGCGGAAGATATTTCTCAAATCGTGACCCATTCGAATTCCGAAATACATATTGCCATATTAAAATTGTTCAGTTCTGAATTCTATTCTATTTGTATAGCTAACCCATGCGAGTCTTCTCCATGTGAAAATGGAGGGAAATGTGTAAATAAGCCAGACAGTTTCGAGTGTGAATGTTCAGAGCATTATGAAGGCGATACTTGTCATTTTAAAGGTTTGTACTTGTTGTTTGATGCGGTGTACAATTTATGTTCTGTAATGCCTGTCATTACCAACGCGCTAAAGGATCTGTGCACTAACAGAAGAATTCGCTATGGGAAATTCGAAATAGGAAATTGTCGTCCTCCGAATGTTTTACGAACTCGAAAAAGCAATCAAAATCGTGAGACGAACAGTCGAGTATATTGAGGTAAATTTGTGAAAAAAAAGCTGAAATCAAAGTCTACGTTTTTTAGTTGATCCATGCGAAAGTAGTCCATGTAAAAACGAAGGACGATGCCTGAGTAACTTGGAAGACTTTAAGTTCTCGTGCAAATGTTCTGAAGGATACGAAGGGGAAACCTGTGAAGAAATAGGTAAGAATATTTGTATATAATCTTGCATGCATGTACTCGCTATGGTATATTTATCTATACACAGAAATCACATAGAAAATCACTGTTGAGAGTGTATTCCTTGGTTTGAGATTGTTTCCTGCTAATGCAGCATACATTAAACAAGAATTATATAGAGAATAATACATGGGTGCACGGAAATACCAGATTTATTTCGAGTGTTGAACAGGATATCTCACGAGTGAGCGCAGGACAGTCTTTTCAAACAAAATAAAATAAAATAAAATATCCATTTTCATAAACTTCAAAAGCGATAATTTTCACGTGTGAGATTATCATAAATAATCTCACGTGTGAGATTATCAGTTTTATCAGTGCTCGAAATCTCTATAAAGCACTATACTTTATATAATAAAAAGGAATAATTAATATTAGAGTTTAATAACTCCAGAATAGTGATTAACGATTTTATAAGGTTATCGAATAAAGAATGTTGAATACCACAATTGAATGAAGAACTCGAAAAATGCGACCATGATGCATGTCACAAAATATTTTTGACTTGTTATCACTGAAAAACACAAGTTTACCCATTCGAGTTCCAAATTACATATTGTCATATTAAAACTGTTCAGTTCTGAATTCTATTCTATTTGTATAGCTAACTCATGCGAATCTTCTCCGTGTGAAAATGGAGGGAAATGTGTAAATAAGGGAGACAGTTTCCAGTGCGAATGTTCAGAGCATTATGAAGGCGATACTTGTAAATCGAAAGGTTTGTACTCGTTGTTTGATGTGTATATTATATGTTCTGTAATGCCTGCCATTACCCACACGCTAAAGGATCTGTGCTGTAACAGCGGAATTCGTTATGGGAAATTCGAAATAGGAAATTGTCGTACTGCGAGTGTTTTACGAACTCGAGAAAGCAATGAAAACTGTGAGACGAACAGTCAAGTATGTTGAGGTAAATTTGTGAAAAAAAAGCTGAAATAAAACTTTACGCTTTTTAGTTGATCCATGCAAAAATAGTTCATGTAAAAACGATGGACAATGCCTGAGTAACTTGCAAGACTTTACGTTCTCGTGCAAATGTTCTGAAGGATACGAAGGGGAAACCTGTGAGAAAATAGGTAAGAATATTTGTATATAATCTTGCATGTATGTACTTCCTACCGCATATTTTTCTGAACACAAAAATCACCTAGAAAATCATTGTTGTGAGTGGGTTCCTTGGTTAAGATTGTTTGCTGCTAATGCAGTATACATTAAACAAGAAATATAAGGGAGCAATCATTAATGCCAGGGGATGGGGCGGAAGATATTTCTCAAATCGTGACCCATTCGAATTCCGAAATACATTTTGCCATATTAAAATTGTTCAGTTATGAATTCTCTTCTAATTGTATAGCTAACCCATGCGAGTCTTCTCCATGTGAAAATGGAGGGAAATGTGTAAATAAGCCAGACAGTTTCGAGTGTGAATGTTCAGAGCATTTTGAGGGATATACTTGTCATTTCAAAGGTTTGTACTTGTTGTTTGATGCGGTGTACAATTTATGTTCTGTAGTGCCTGCCATTACCAACGCGCTACATATAAGTGCACTAACAAACTAATTCGTTATGGGAAAATCGGAAATAGGGAATTGTCGTCCTCCGAGTGTTTTACGAACTCGAGAAAGCAATGAAAATCGTGAGACGAACAGTCAATTAAGTATATTGAGGTAAATTTGTGAAACAAAAGCTGAAATAAAAGTCTACGTTTTTTAGTTGATCCATGCGAAAGTAGTCCATGTAAAAACGAAGGACAATGCCTGAGTAACTTGCAACATTTTACGTTCTCGTGCAAATGTTCTGAAGGATACGTAGGAGAAACCTGTGAAGAAATAGGTAAGAATATTTGTATATAATAATGCATGCATGTACTCGCTATGGTATATTTATCTCTACACAGAAATCACCTAGAAAATCACTGTTGAGGGTGGATTCCTTGGTTTGAGATTGTTTCCTGCTAATGCAGCTTACATTAATCAAGAATTATAAAGGAATAATTAATATTCGAGTTTAATAAATCCCGAATAGTGATTAATGATTTTATAAGGTTATCGAATATAGAATGTTGAAAACTACAAGTGAATGAAGAACTCGAAAAATGCGACCATGACGCACGTCACAGAATATTTTTGACTTGTTATCACTAAAAACACAAGTTTACCCATTCGAGTTCCAAATTACATATTGTCATATTAAAACTGTTCAGTTCCGAGTTATATTCTATTTGTATAGCTAACCCGTGCGAGTCTTCTCCATGTGAAAATGGAGGGAAATGTGTAAATAAGGGAGACAATTTCCAGTGTGAATGTTCAGAGCATTATGAAGGCGATACTTGTCAATCGAAAGGTTTGTACTTGTTGTTTGATGTGTAAATAGAATATTTGCGTTCGCCAATAGGAACTAGTAGACTTAGAGATAAATAATTAGTTTATATATCAAGGGTGTGGAGCAAATGTTTCTCCTAAGATAACAAGTTTGCCAGAGGCCAATGATAATGTTCAGAGTATTATGAAGGCGATACTTGTAAATCGAAAGGTTTGTACTCGTTGTTTGATGTGTATATATATGTTCTGTAATGCCTGCCATTACCCACACGCTAAAGGATCTGTGCAGTAACAGCGGAATTCGTTATGGGAAATTCGAAATAGGAAATTGTCGTCCTGCGAGTGTTTTACGAACTCGGGAAAGCATTGAAAACTGTGAGACGAACAGTCAAGTATATTGAGGTAAATTTGTGAAAAAAAAGCTGAAATAAAACTTTACGTTCTTTAGTTGATCCATGCAAAAATAGTTCATGTAAAAACGAAGGACAATGCCTGAGTAACTTGCAAGACTTTACGTTCTCGTGCAAATGTTCTGAAGGATACAAAGGGGAAACCTGTGAGAAAATAGGTAAGAATATTTGTATATAATCTTGCATGTATGTACTTGCTATCGCATATTTTTCTGAACACAAAAATCACCTAGAAAATCACTGTTGTGAGTGGATTCCTTGGTTTGAGATTGTTTGCTGCTAATGCAGTAAACATTAAACAAGATATATAAGGGAGCAATCATTAATGCCAGGGGATGCATGGGGCGGAAGATATTTCTCAAATCGTGACCCATTCGAATTCCGAAATACATATTGCCATATTAAAATTGTTCAGTTCTGAATTCTATTCTATTTGTATAGCTAACCCATGCGAGTCTTCTCCATGTGAAAATGGAGGGAAATGTGTAAATAAGCCAGACAGTTTCGAGTGTGAATGTTCAGAGCATTATGAAGGCGATACTTGTCATTTTAAAGGTTTGTACTTGTTGTTTGATGCGGTGTACAATTTATGTTCTGTAATGCCTGTCATTACCAACGCGCTAAAGGATCTGTGCACTAACAGAAGAATTCGCTATGGGAAATTCGAAATAGGAAATTGTCGTCCTCCGAATGTTTTACGAACTCGAAAAAGCAATCAAAATCGTGAGACGAACAGTCGAGTATATTGAGGTAAATTTGTGAAAAAAAAGCTGAAATCAAAGTCTACGTTTTTTAGTTGATCCATGCGAAAGTAGTCCATGTAAAAACGAAGGACGATGCCTGAGTAACTTGGAAGACTTTAAGTTCTCGTGCAAATGTTCTGAAGGATACGAAGGGGAAACCTGTGAAGAAATAGGTAAGAATATTTGTATATAATCTTGCATGCATGTACTCGCTATGGTATATTTATCTATACACAGAAATCACATAGAAAATCACTGTTGAGAGTGTATTCCTTGGTTTGAGATTGTTTCCTGCTAATGCAGCATACATTAAACAAGAATTATATAGAGAATAATACATGGGTGCACGGAAATACCAGATTTATTTCGAGTGTTGAACAGGATATCTCACGAGTGAGCGCAGGACAGTCTTTTCAAACAAAATAAAATAAAATAAAATATCCATTTTCATAAACTTCAAAAGCGATAATTTTCACGTGTGAGATTATCATAAATAATCTCACGTGTGAGATTATCAGTTTTATCAGTGCTCGAAATCTCTATAAAGCACTATACTTTATATAATAAAAAGGAATAATTAATATTAGAGTTTAATAACTCCAGAATAGTGATTAACGATTTTATAAGGTTATCGAATAAAGAATGTTGAAAACTACAAGTGAATGAAGAACTCGAAAAATGCGACCATGATGCATGTCACAAAATATTTTTGACTTGTTATCACTGAAAAACACAAGTTTACCCATTCGAGTTCCAAATTACATATTGTCATATTAAAACTGTTCAGTTCTGAATTCTATTCTATTTGTATAGCTAACTCATGCGAATCTTCTCCGTGTGAAAATGGAGGGAAATGTGTAAATAAGGGAGACAGTTTCCAGTGCGAATGTTCAGAGCATTATGAAGGCGATACTTGTAAATCGAAAGGTTTGTACTCGTTGTTTGATGTGTATATAATATGTTCTGTAATGCCTGCCATTACCCACACGCTAAAGGATCTGTGCAGTAACAGCGGAATTCGTTATGGGAAATTCGAAATAGGAAATTGTCGTCCTGCGAGTGTTTTACGAACTCGAGAAAGCAATGAAAACTGTGAGACGAACAGTCAAGTATGTTGAGGTAAATTTGTGAAAAAAAAGCTGAAATAAAACTTTACGCTTTTTAGTTGATCCATGCGAAAATAGTCCATGTAAAAACGAAGGACAATGCCTGAGTAACTTGCAAGACTTTACGTTCTCGTGCAAATGTTCTGAAGGATACGAAGGGGAAACCTGTGAAGAAATAGGTAAGAATATTTGTATATAATCTTGCATGCATGTATGTACTCGCTATGGTATATTTGTCTGAACACAGAAATCACCTAGAAAATCACTGTTGTGAGTGGTTTCCTTGGTTTGAGATTATTTCCTGCTAATGCAGTATACATTAAACAAGAATTATAGAGGAATAATTAATATTCGAGTTTAATAACTCCCGAACTGTGAATAACGATTTTAAAGGGGAATCGACTAAAAAAACTAAAAACTAAAAGTGAATGAATAACTCGAGAAATGCGACCATGATGCACGTCACAAAATATTTTGACTTGTCATCACTGAAAACACAAGTTTAACGATTTGAAATGCTAATTAAATATCATATTAAAACTGTTCAGTTATGAATTCTATTCTATTTTTATAGCTAACACATGTGAGTCTTCTCCATGTGAAAATGGAGGGAAATGTGTAAATAAGGGAGACAGTTTCCAGTGTGAATGTTCAGAGCATTATGAAGGCGATACTTGTCAATCGAAAGGTTGGTGCTTGTTGTTTGATGTGTATATATGTTCTCTAATGCCTGCCATTCCCCTCGGTTAATTTCTATGCGCTATACCAGCAGAATTCGTTCAGTAGGAACTTCCAAAGAGGAAATTTTACAAACTGTTAAGTATATTCTATTGTTCTCAAGTGTTTGGACACTACACTATATTGAGATAAATTTGTCAAAAAAAGCTCAAGTCAAAGTGTACCTTTTTTAGTTGATCCATGCGAAAGTAGCCCATGTAAAAACGAAGGACAATGCCTGAGTAACTTGCAAGAGTTTACGTTCTCGTGTAAATGTTCTGAAGGATACGAAGGGGAAACCTGTGAGAAAATAGGTAAGAATATTTGTATATAATCTTGCATGTATGTACTCGCTATCGTATATTTTTCTGAACACAAAAATCACCTCGAAAATCACTGTTGTGAGTGGATGCCTTGATGATTTAAGATTGTTTTCTGCTAATACAGTATGGATTAAACAAGAACTATAGAAATACATGCATGCAGAATCCCCTCGCCCATTTGAACCAAACAATTTACTCCCCAAAATTATTTTAACATGAAGTACTGAGTCGACGAATGTAACCATGGTAACACGCAACATTGTATATTTTTTATATTTTAATTTGAACAAATATTATTTTGTTTTTAACTATAAAATTATCAATTGCCCAAATATATAAAGTGGGTATGCTATGTACTCTTTTAGCTTTGATTTACTGTAACATTCAACCTTAGACATTCACAAAACGTTTCGAAATTTTCAAAAAACTTCAACTGCTTTTCGAGGAGTATTTTTATACTTCACACTTGCTTTTGCAATGAAGTTTTTGAGATTTAATGCGTTTTTTTTCTATAACATATTTGAATCAATACTAAAATACTCTTAAAGATCAATCAATGTTGTATTGACCACACAGAATGATCTACACATTTTCAAATTCACAAACTATACTGCATGCTATGTTAAAAAATCGGCAAAGCAAGCATGCAAAATAGACACTTGCCTGTTTAAAACGCTCCTTTTTCGGTCTTTCGGCTGTTTTTCCTCTTGTTAATTTGTCCTCTAAATAATTTTCATTTATTTTGTTTTGGAGACATAACATATAAACTTACTTACATAGAGACTTACTTATAAAATGAGTTGGCAAAACTTTTTCAGTTTTTTGAAAAAAGTTTGCAAAATGGAAGTTTTCTCTCTGCTTGAACTTGCGCATGCGCATAACTTACGAAAAGGTCGATTCCATAACAAAAAAAATGGCGGACGACTTTGCATTCCACAATGTTTTCACATACCCGGGTGTAAATCTCCGAGCGGAATTAGTACCCTCGCACGGCGCTTCGCGCCGGCTCGGGGATTATGAGTCTTATGACGGAGAAAAGAATATTCGAATTTAATAATGCGACCATGCGACCATGATGGACGTCACAAAATGTTTTGAACTTGTTATCACTGAAAAACACAAGTGTACCCATTCGAATTCCTATTAACATATTGTCATATTAAAACTGTTCAGTTCTGAATCTATTCTATTTGTATAGCTAACCCATGCGAGTCTTCTCCATGTGAAAATGGAGGGAAATGTGTAAATAAGGGAGACAGTTTCCAGTGTGAATGTTCAGAGCATTATGAAGGCGATACTTGTCATTCCAAAGGTCAGTACTGATATGTCTAATGAGCGTGCATGTTGTTTGATATGTCATAGCCGTTAAATATTCGGCTTGTGAAGTCACGAGAGAATATACGTCATGCCGGCGAAACTGCTGTAAAGCCTGCTCAGGCATTACCCGTGTTCATGGATCTGTGCATGCACTATGCATGATAACTGAATTCGTGGGAAATATGAACTTGTCTAAGTGTTTTACAAACTACTCTATAGAGAACAATGGAAATCGCGCGATCAATAGTCAAGTGAATTCTATTCTGTTCTCAAGTGTTTGGAAACTACTGCTAGTAAAAGCAAATTTTTTTGAAAAACCAAAGTTTATGTTTTTTAGTTGATCCATGCAAAAGTAGTCCATGTAAAAACGGAGGGAAATGCCTGAGTGACTTGCAAGACTTTACGTTCTCCTGCAAATGTTCTGAAGCATTCGAAGGGGAAACCTGTGAAGAGAGAGGTAAGAACATTTTGTCTATATTTAACAATCATTCGTGGCAGACGATGTGATTATTGGCTACTGCTGATTAGCAGAATTTTTGTAATAAATTTAGGCTTGTTGTCTGTGAGTGTCTTGATTAAAGATACTCTTTATACGCATTCTAGTCAACATTTCGTTATATCTTATATCAAAGCATGTGCTTTGTCAAAATAGTTTCTGCTTGACATTGTTTAGTTATTGTTCTAAAATAGATTACTCAGTTTATTGTTTTATATCATTGCAAATAATTGTAAATAATTCGTCAACATGATTTCAGTTGTATTTTAGTTGAAGTATGTTATAATGCTATAACTAGGGGCCTTACAGTGGCGTAACGTCTTTGGACGCCGCCTGCCAAAAGCCGAGGGCACCGGCCCCTTCTCAAGAAAGGCACCTGAGCCAAGGTGTCAGATGTTCGTTTTTGTCGGTATTTCATAATTTTCACTTGTTTATTGGGATATTATCAATCCGCATTCTTGAACTGGAGATAGGTTTTTACCATTTAAATATCATTAGAAGTCATATCCAGTTTCAAATCCTCAGTGGCTTTTTTATACTAACATCTATTCTCTTAAACTGAAGTATAGCTAAAATTCAATGGCACCACGAGACCTTCGCCAAAACTATACATGAGTATAACCAACGGGGTTCTTTTAGTTTAGGCAGGGGCCCTCTAGCCCAAAGTTACGCCACTAGGTGACTACGGCCGCGAAATAATAGCCTAACAGAATCTCCTATTTCATTTGTATAGTTAACCCATGCGAACCTTCTCCGTGTGAAAATGGTGGTAAATGTGTCGATAAGGGAGACAGTTTCCAGTGTGAATGTCCAGAGCATTATGAAGGCGATACTTGTCAATTGAAAGGTTGGTACTTGTTGTTTGATGTGTAAATGTTTTATAACGCATCTAATCTGTATGTGGCAAAATCTGTAGAAAATTAATGAGAAAACTATATTATTGCTTGGTTATTTTCATGAAAATACAATTTTTAACGGCAACAAAATCTCTGTACAATATATGATATAGTTTGTAGCTATTTTTATGCAGTTAAGGTTGTCAAGTCAATAGAGCAAATGTGCAATATGAGCAACTCGCGATTCAAATTTAAGAATTTGTCAAATTAAGAAGCCTTAAGGTATAGGTTATTATTAAGTCTTGTAGTAAATAACGATTTTCAACTCGCGTTTTAACAACGAAATTTAGTGACTAAAACATTTTTCGAAACTAGAAGTTGTAGAGAACTCGTTGTGTTTCCAGGTGGGCAACCTTCATTTGGACAAACGTTGGAAAATTCGAGACCGTATTATATTTTGGCCATCTTTGTTCCCAATGGCAATGATACAAGAAAGGTATCATTTGACAACTACAGACCTGATCTTTATTGATAACGAAAAAGTAAATCAATTAACTTTTATACACCCTGTATCACGGCGAAGAATATAATGCAGGTACTGAATACAGAACATTAATCCAGCATTTGACTGTTGCTGTGACAACCTTAGCTTAATTGAAATAGCTGTACAGTAGCAAATATATCAACCTATTAGCATGGTTTCCATTTTGCAATGTTGTTAAAATTACCAAAAAAAAGTAGCGAACTTTCCCGAAAAAATAATTATTGCAAATTACTAATTACTTTCTTTCAAAAGTAATTAATTACAAATTTCTAATTACTTGTTAAAAAGTAATTAATGATCCAAGCACATTATATACTAAAATTCACCGGTAATTAAATTAAACACACGCCAAATTTGTGGGAGAACGGGTTCGGGGTGAAGACTGAAGTGAACCAATATTTATACTCTGGTCAACCCAAAGACTCATTCTAGCCTTATGTTTTCATCCCGCGGGTGTATACATGAGACCCGCTAGGAGAGACTAAATGCCCTAGGGGTAAAAACCCCGATAGAGCCCTGTCATCAAGGTTGCGACCCTCTCCGACATTACCTGAACCAATGGGTGATAATCCCCTTGAACAGTCCTTACGATTCGATCGACTGATTATATTTCCATGAAATAATCTGAGTCTATGGGCAATGAAGTTGACCATTTGGAACACTTCAACCCCGAACCAAAGCTTTATTCAACATCAACAAGTTTAGATATATACAACATGATCATTCACAGCAATAAAATTGTTCGTGTTTTCCTCTTGGATTAATTATCCAGCATAACTAAAGCAAGACCACATCCAGCATAACGACACAGCAAGAACATTTCCAGCAATACGATAGAATTGATCGTTTGTTCCTCTTGGATTACCCTGCATGAAAATAACTATATAATGAGATAGATAAATATATCGTCCATTAGATTAGTTCCTCCAACATGTAAAATAGAAGGGTGGGTGGGTGGAAATTTTTATTCTTGCAGAATTTCGTGTTTATTCAGTTGTAACATTCGGCAAAAGCGACATTCAGCGACGCGCGCTTGACGTTGGCATATAGCGCTTTACATATGGTCATTGAAATATGATTGGCAATAGAGTCATTCGATTGGCTGAGCAAATTGCATTCGTATTGCACGTGTCCGGACAACTTCGAACTTTGATCAGAGATATTTTGTTGTGAATTTAGTGGGTGTTGACAGGCTTTTCCCACTTGTTGTATAGCAAAACAAACCTCAAGTTAATGTGTTGTCTCATTAACTTAAATTTATACATTGTGATCTATAAATTGGCTTTAATGATCCAAGCATACGTATATAAAAAATTCACCGGTAATTAAATTAAACACACGCCAAATTTGTGGGAGAACGGGTTCGGGGTGAAGACTGAAGTGAACCAATATTTATACTCTGGTCAACCCAAAGACTCATTCTAGCCTGATGTTTTCATCCCGCGGGTGTATACATGAGACCCGCTAGGAGAGACTAAATGCCCTAGGGCAGGCGTCGGCAAACATTTTATCAAACGGGCCAACTCCGTTATTTTCCCTGAGTTGGTGGGCCACAGATAGGTGGGGCTTACAAACACGCCGTGAGTCTTCCGCGTGTAGACAATTTTGTTGAAAAGACATTACATTTTTTGCGCATAATATCTTAAAATTGTATTCATATAATTATAATCACATCACTAAATTCCTAAAACATCTTGGCGGGCCACATAACATTACGCAGAGAAAATATTTCGCGTGCCACGCAAAATGGACTCGCGGGCCACATGTGGCCCGCGGGCCACACTTTGCCGACGCCTGCCCTACGGGTAAAAACCCCGATAGAGCCCTGTCATCAAGGTTGCGACCCTCTCCGACATTACCTGAACCAATGGGTGATAATCCCCTTGGACAGTCCTTACGATTCGACTGATTATATTTCCATGAAATAATCTGAGTCTATGGGCAATGAAGTTGACCATTTGGAACACTTCAACCCCACAAATACACTGCAAGTGTATTCCCCATAGACGAAGAAACCCATCTCCCACATAGCTGTAGTCATAGAGAAGACAGCTTTTGCCTGAATCCTGATGATAGTTGACTTCCATTTGAGCATTACCATCACTCATACTACAGCTGAGATGTCAGGGAGACCAGGAAAAACCTGCAGTACAGGAAACCTGGATGGGGCCCAAGACATACAGCAGCTCCCCCACGAAGCTTTTTATCTCACAAATTCATAATTGGAGTGTTGGTAACACGACCAACAGAGCTGACTAACAAGGCATGTTTGTTTTGTTATTTTCTATTTTATTTAATTATTTATTTTTTAATTCATCTGACGTAACAGTCTGGTATATGTAACTCGGAGCTATACGATAAAAGGTCTCTACATTTGAACAGCAACAGGTTCAGTATACAGAGAATGTGATTGAATAATTGAATTACATACATTAACAAGCAAACAGATTTGTGTATCATATATAAGGTTCATTTGACCACCGATTATCCGAGATTTGTTTTCTAAAGGTTAACAATAAATTGGCACTAACTGTATTTCCCTAAACTGTGATAACAGTGGTGTATGTAGTATATCGACTCAAGCTTGAACACAACAGTGAAAGCAGTCACATGCATGTTGAGATTTGCACGAGCTAATATGAAATATTATCTGAACATAGTCTACAATGTTGGTAGTACTATGTAGTATATAAAGAAATTGCAATCTGAAAATAAAATATAATTAACTGCCACATTATTTCCATGATATCTTTTAGTAACTTTGACAACAAGCTTAGCCTTTGACTTAACTGCATATACCAATAGAATCAAGTAGGTTAATATACAGTGGTGGACATTTGGTGAAATATTGGGGTACTGACTTAGGTTGCCAACATACAGCCACCCTTTTGTTGCTGCAAATCTGAGTTCTTAAAACCTTTTGGCCTAAATTACATGAAAATTTTAATTAAATTATACCCTATCAAGGCTTTCCTGGTTGAAAATGGTTTCTTACATACAGTTAATCAGCTATAGTTCAAAGACTTTGACCTTGCTGTCAGTATAAGTGGTGCCTACCAGGAACTAGATATATTGACAATGAGACAATGCCAGTGCGACATATACTGCTCAAATTGGACATACCGTCCTGTTAACCCAAATTATATAATTATAATGGCAAGATGGCAATAATCCTGACTAATAGACGTTCACGTGAACATACGCCAACGCACGCTCGAGTGCACGTGTCATAATTCCGAACCAAATTTTGACAACTGAACACTGAACTATATTTTATCGTAGTATTTAATATTCATTAACAAAATACGTGTTGCCGATTTAACGATAATGGTATTCTTTTCTATAGCCGTAAAATTTTACGGTAAATACAAATATTTTCAGGCCTCGAGACAAGGATTAAACTTTGGACATCAATATAACAATAGGATATATTACAGAGATACATGTATATCATGTTATAATTTATACATATATGGTACCAGAATACTATGATATCGAATGGCAATTGAGAGATATACTAAAATTGGTTGAAAAGAAATATACCATTCGTTTGAGTCAGTTGCTGGCAATACTTACGACGCCCCGCATGGGCCACATGCGAGGCAACCAATTGTGTTATATTCGGCACGTCGTGTTCGTCGGATCTGTTGACTGGTTGGCGTCTGTCCGTACTAACTTTATAGCGGAATTGAGCTGGCATATTTCTTGGACCATGGGAGGAATAATACCACAACTGTCATGCTTGCTCTGCATCAGTGAGTTCTGATTGTAGATATAAAACCACGTCGTTATTCGCCATGCTGCCCGTCGTTCGCATTAATCTTGTTGGGTCTTGTTCTTGTGCCGAAGGAGGTCTCGCATCGACATATTTACCATTCGAATCGCCTAAGTTCTCGCACCGTCCATAACACCGTCCAAAGCACTTCGCATATTATGTAAATTTTTATTCTTGCAGAATTTCGTGTTTATTCAGTTGAAACATTCGGCAAAGTGATAGTGGTGGGCGATACCACTACTAAAGTATCGATACTTTCGATATTCACAATTCAAAAGATGGTATCGATACTTTTTTTAAATATCGATGTTTTCGATACTTGTCATGTGACCGGATTATGTTTAATATTTAATGTTACATGAAGTTCTTCGTTTAGTTCTTTGCCAAACGAGCATGCAGTAACAGCTTTTCACAGCGGGTTTTTTTCCAGGTTTTTCTTTTTAATGCTGGAAAATGGCAGAAATGTTAAATTAAATATAAAGACTATTAATCGTTGTGGTACGAACATATTTAACTAGTGTATGAAGTACTTTGTCTACTGACCAGTATCGGTATCGAAAAAAAGTATCGAAACAGTGGTATCGATAAAAAAGTACTCGGTATCGTATCGAAATCGATATTCGCAGTATCGCCCACCACTACAAAGTGACACGCTTGACGTTATATAGCGCGCTTTACATATGGTCATTGAAATATGATTGGCAATAGAGTCATTCGATTGGCTGAGCAAATTGCATTCGTATTGCACGTGTCCGGACAACTTTGGACTTTGATCAGAGATATTTTGTTGTGAATTTAGTGGGTGTTGACAGGCTTTTCCCACTTGTTGTATAGCAAAACAAACCTCAAGTTAATGTGTTGTCTCATTAACTTAAATTTATACATTGTGATCTATAAATTGGCTTTATTTTAATTACAAATTACTTTTCAGATTACTTTTTATTTATAAAACAGAATATTTATTTAGATTCATCCATATTCATGTATTTTTCGCACTGGCCAAGCAATGCTACACAACAATACAATGGCAAAGTATTTATCATGATCTATGATCGCTGATCAGTAACACCGCAGGCCTCTTCGTTAAGAATAAAATGATTTTCAAACAACTAGAACACTAAAACAGACTGTATATTACACATGGATAAAATTGTCGAAATGCGGAATTTGTACGGTTGTAATAATAAAAAATATTCTTGGCGGGCTTCGGTGGCGCAATCGTCTGAGCACGCGCCTTTCACCTCTGATATCGTGGGTTCGAGTCCCGTTGGGGACGACTTATGATAGCTATGTGAAAAGAGTAAGTCAACGCTCTGTCGAAAGTCGTGGGTTTTCTCCGGGTACTCCGGTTTCCTCCCACAGGGAATGTTGACAGGGTGGGTTGGGTTTAACCCCTAACTGGCCCTTCCACCGTAGCTGTGCTCCGTGATGGCGAGCAAAAGTTGGCTGCCATATGCGCGCCTAGAAAGCCTTCGACTTGGTCGCGTTGAGCTGCGTCCTTCGCAATTCAGCCTTGCTCTCAGCTGCAAGTAAGGATAATAAGCACACCCCCTTACTTATTTAGAAATAACGCAAAATTACATTTGCAAAATGTTACTCGTTACTTTCAAAAGTAATTACGTTACAAAATTACTTTCGTACAGAAAGTAATAAATTGCTAAGAAATTACTCAAAAGTAATTAGTAACGCGTTACTTAGTAACGAGTATTTACAACACTGCAATTTTGTCGAGGAAATGGCTTGTCTATTGTGTGCATGATGTGTGCAAATCAGTGTATACTAATTGCAGAAATGTATGCAGGACCGCAAATGTATGCAAGGGCGGCCCTGCATTCTGAGACACTATTTACATTAACATATATCCATACCTCACTTCATTTCTATTATGGGGGCCTCCTTTAGTTGGGGTCCCGGGCCAAATTGCCCGCTTTGGCCCCCGTTTGGGCGACCCAATGCATGTATATCGGAAATCTGTTACATAATTTCCTTGGGGGTTTTCCATTTAATGGCCAGTCCGATCTGCACTGATTAATGGAAAGATATTGTCCAGGTTTTACGGAAATCTAGCAAAAGAGGATTTCCTTCCAGACAGACCATCCATCCGTGACCTCTTCACTGAAGCTACACTTCTCTAAGACTGGAAGTAAATTTCGAATTCTATATTTTTCTTAGTCGATCCATGCAAAAGTAGTCCATGTAAAAACGGAGGACAATGTCTGGGTGATTTGGAAAACTTTACGTTCTCGTGCAAATGTTCTGAAGGATTCTTGGGAGAAACCTGTGAAGAGAGAGGTAATAATACTACTTTTATCTATTTGCCAAGGCTTTCGAATCCTGCGGGCTTAATATTACTTTGTATAGTAGCAATAGATTAATGGAAGCTAGACATTCGACTGTAAAACGGTTCTAGATTGACATTGACTGTATATCTGGGTTACAAATGATTATAATATTCCTTTTGGCAGTTTACATGAAAGGAAAATTGAACCACTAAAATGTTAATTCTGACACTGTCTAATTAAAACTCAAGTTACTTAACAAAATCAAACCCCTGTGGAAAGTATCAATGAGAGTAAATCCCTTCTTTTTGATAAATAACAATGAATGGCAAGGGTACCACTACATTAAAAACGAATGGCTGTGGACCCTAATCTTTATCTGTTCATGCATGTAGGGACCGAAAAGTAGAACGATCTGATTTGCCATTATATTAGCTTTTTGGATTGCGAATTACGCTCTTTTGCTTTGACGATAATATCAAGCGATGAAGCTTTGTGTGAAGTGGTAATGTTGTTGAATATAGTCTAGCGCATAGGCTGACGACGTTATTGACCTTTTTAATAGAGAACTTAAGCATGTAGAACGGCAACGCGATGACGACGGCTAATAAGACCATGAATCGATGAAAAGAAATGAATAATTAAAGATCTCACGGGAGTTTAGACGTGGTCCTCGCTCTGTTTACAACGGCAAATGACAGATCTTCACGTCTTGTAAACAACGCCTTCAATTCAAGCCGCAACAAGTACTACTTCCAATTGGTTCAGTAGCCGAACTTTTCTCAACCATAAAGCCCATGTCTTCAACTTCTTAAACTGTATTAAATTCATACGTTTGATAAAGCACGACAAGTTTTCTTTACTATCATTTATTTGAAGAAGTCTATTTTGGCCGTCGTTGTCGCGTTACTGTCCCACATGCTTAAGTTCTCTAATGGCACAAAGTTATTAACGGATCGGAACTATAGGCTGTTGTTTTGTGCATCAAACAATTAAGGCCCAGTTATAAAATGGTGAGACAACAATCTTTTTCTGTAACCATTTGTAGCTGTTGGCTCGTGTGTAAATGCAAACTGGTGGGCAAGTTTTGACAAAATTGGTTGGTCAAAATGTCCTTCTACATCTCCTTACATCAATGGTTTGTATAGAAGCAAAGAGGTATTTTTTTGGAATGATAATATACATCATCTGGAAGCTGCCAAGTGCTGTGAGGGTTACAAGAATATGAACAGTGAATGCGTGCAAGTAGATTGGACACGAAGCTTTGATAGGTAATATTTGAGTGTCGACGTGGAGTTGGATATAACTACCTGAAAAATACAATAAGAAATACAATAATGTAGTGGTATCCTTGCCATTCATTGTTATAGTATAGCAATAATTTAAATTATCGTATTTTTCAGGTAGTTTTATCCTACTCCACCGCCGAATTTTCGTTAAACTCTACCTACTCTGGCACCACGCGTTCGAGTTAATATCTGAATTTAACGCTCATTTTATTAGACTTATTTTCCATTTTCACTTCTTCAACGTACCTAAGTCTGGTTTATTCTCTATATTCCTTTGAAACACATTGCAGATAATTGATATAGATATAGTTCTTTTATGGCTGCGAAGGTTTCTTCTGGATTTTTTGATCTCAAACTTAATTTATTGCAATTTTCTACATGCTCTAGCTTCCATACAATGTAGTATAGAGATTTTGCTCCATCACGTGACCAAATTCTAAAATCTTTACCGTGCATCCTATATAGCTGGCTGTATAACATGTTTTGTATGTCATTATAACAAGTATTCCTACCAAATTTCAGTCGATACAATTATTCCCTCGCGAGTTAAGAAGGTTTGAATAATTCTTATTGCTGACGTCAGCATTACTTTCAAATGCCGTTAAAAGCTACGGTTTTTCTAAACCTAACGCGAAAAACTTAGGTTAGCTTTTAAAAGCAATAATTATATAGTATCATAGTAAACAGATACAGACATTTGTTTTAAAACACATCTTTTCTTGAGCATTTTTTTGTATTTTGGCCGCTATGTTGGACAGCATGTGGATGCAATAGCCATAATATATAAAAGTCTCCAGAATCTATTTTATATCACTATTTTATTTTATTTCATTCATTTCTTTCTCTATTCTTATTTTATCATTAAATTTCATTCTGTCATTATAAATTCATTTTCTATTTTATAGAACTAAGACATGGAACTTATGTACTATGGGGTACTATCTATCCGGCCTTTATCGTTCAAATGGAAATAAGTTGCATAATATTGAGAAAGCATGGTGTTGCAAGCCTCGTGGAGCTGCTAATTCCTACAAATCCTGCTACAATGAGAATGTTTGGACGAAATTTGACTTTCACAAACAAGGAATGGTGACATGCTCAAAACCTGGTCATTATATAACTGGTCTATATAGATCTACCTGTGATCTGTTGTATTGTATCGAGGAGTTTAAGTGCTGCCAATTGTAGATTGCAGAAGGTCAGTAAAAATGCACAAGTTTCATGCGGTTGTACCAAGTTGATCATTCTTCAGTTGATTCTTCGCAGACGAATATACAAAATTAAATGAGTTCAAAGTTAATGAGAAGCGTTGTGTGACTTGTACAAAGTATATTCATCCAAGAATCGTCAGTCAACAAAATGATACTTACCGTCTTTCCCTAAGTAGATCCTCTAGTTTAACTCTGATTAAAAAGTTTGTAAAATAATTATTTACTTTTCAGCTCAACCGAAACCGCTGACTTGGATTTGTCGTGCAAATGGAATCTGGTACAGACTGATCTTGTCATATGTCATAGAGTTGGGTTTTAAGTAGAACGTTCAAATAGGGATGAGTGATGGTGTGTTGATCGTTGCGGTACCACGGTAAACAACCACTGAGTCTCGTTTGACCTTCTTTATTATATTTTGATATTTTGTAATATGAGCTTATGTGTGATTCGACGGTTCCAATAAAGTTGTTAAAATCAGAGTTCATCTATCGTCCTTCATTGCATCTCCGCGTTATTGGCTAGCTCAAGAATAATTTCAATTTGAAATTCGCATTTGACCTAAGATAGTTGTTTATTTCTTTGAGAAATTATAGAAACTGAATTAATGGAAATTAATACTTCAGCATTCCAATGTGAGCTTGTCATATACAAGCATTAATAATATAGATGAAAAAATTACTCAATTCTGATTGGCTAAGAGCAGTGCAATTATTTTTGTAATTGCACATGTGTGGGAATTAATACAACAAAATTAACAAACAAGAGCAGAGCTCGGAGACGAGGCAAGAAAATCAAAATATGTGAAATTAGGCAATGTAATTCACACTTCACTTTTCATACACTTTCAATGGAAAAATACACGTGAATATCAACAATTTAAGTTCATGAAGAGTTTGCTAAAAAAAGTTTAAAAAAAGCTGCAAAAATCTATGCAGGAGCGCACAAGTGTTATCGAAGCGTGTAATTTTTGTAATTTTTTCATGTTATTATTATATAGTTAGAGGTATTGGAAAGAAAACACAAACAGTGCTCGATGCCGAATTCAAGACCGTCCTTCGGACTCCGGTGCAATTTCTTGATTTTGATCGTCTTTGAAAAACTCACTCGTGCATGTTTTTTCCAAATTGCACTCGAAACCATACTATTACCTATACTAATAGTTCCAGACTTCCGCTACTCGCGCAGTGCAATGTGGGATTGGCTCAAAGGTCAGGTGAGCACCAATTCCAGAAGGGCCATTGTTTTCTTTGAATATTCATTACAAAGAATAGTGTGATTTTCGTTCAGTTATACTGTGAATTATATTCTGGGATCTGTTGAGACAAGAAAAGACTTATACGGGCTTTTGTCGAAGTGTCTATTGGTAAGTTAACGCAATATTCTTTTTGATAAAGACGAAAGATTCGAGCAACAATTTCCGTTTTTCTGTTGCGTCTGAAAGATTCTGTTCGAAGATAACGTGCTTAGAATGTTAATTTATTTGAATGCGTGTTTAGTCATTAATATAAAATTCAATTGTTATGTAGATTATGGTATTTGGACAGAGGAATTGTGCTGTTGTGGGTTGTCCAAACAGCGGAAATAAACTAAACAAATGGGCCTCGATGATGTGTAGCCTTCATAAATGCACCTACCTCACTGGGATATGTGATTGTAAGCCTCCATTTAAGCTTCATCCCTTTCCAGCTGAACGCCAAAATTTAAAGCTGGTAGGTTGCGGTGGGCAAAATTGATCAAAAGGTAGAATCAGAAAGGCGGAATCTGGTTACCAAATAGCTCATAAAGGGTGTGCAGTGACCATTTTATATCAGGAAAACCTACCAAAGATAATCCAGATCCAACTTTGAAGTTAGGCTACCAGCTACAAGTTCAAACCAGACGAAAACCGCCGCCTAATAGAAAAGAAATCGCAACAAAGCGCCAAGAAACATGCTCTCAAACACTGGAAGATATCAGTGTCAGTGAAGTTGAACCAACAGATATTGAGTTACCAACTCCAAATGACACGACAACAACCTGCAACAATCAAAGAGAAGTATTCATAGAGGGCATGGATGTTTCTGATCAAGTGAAATATATGTTAGTAGAAGAAACACAAGGAAGACCGGAACATATAACTCATGATCACAGTTATGGTTAATTTGGTTACGGATTGTTTGAAATGGAAGAAAGCGATTATTGTGCAAATGAATCATGCCTGAAAAAATGAAATCAGTAAATGAACTTAAACATTGTTTGAGCCACAATTATCTAAGAACTGACAAGATTGTAAAACAGTTAACAGGTATTCCCGCAAGAGCGACATTTGACTTTTTGTTTTTTGTTTTAAAGCAAAAAAAAAAAATAAAAAGATTATGAATATATATATTTACCGGTTACGAAATCCGCTTGAAAAAACTGTGCCCGGTCTTGAAAACGGCCCGGGCGGATTCAAGACCGAGTCAAGATTTCTTTTCATCCGACCGATGCTGCAGGTAAATAACGTGTGTTATTTTTATCATAGGTAAAATTTAAGAATTTATTAAAATTGAAAATTCCAGTGTAGCGAAATAATTTGAGATCAGTGCAATTGTGAATTCAAAGCGAGGCTGACAAAACTTGAACGTTAAAAGCAAACACGAAGACGAAAACTCAAGAAAACTGGCAAGAAACTCACAAAAAACCATAGTTTAATTTCTGTAAAAATGTACACGGTATTTTTAAATATGGCAGTAAAAAGCATAGGAATGAAAGGTTTTGGCCTGGTTTTCCGGTATTCCGTGTTTCTTCGACGAGGATATCTTCGTGTTTACTTGCTTTGGCCATAAAAAACTCATAAAGTGAATCATGCAGTGAATGCATGTGTTTTGACTTCGATCAACGCTTTCTACTCAAACTGGACAATGAACAAGGTATGCAGTAATTATTTTCTGGTCATTTCACGGTAAAAAAACATATAGCCTCAACTTTGTTTGCCAAGGGCCACGGCTTTAATTTTTTTTTCTTTACAATATGTTTACGAAAAGTACTTTAACAAATGGGCAGAAAAAAACATGTTTTCACTACAGTTGGTCCATATTTTTAAGTTTATGTATGGAGAAAAGTTTTTTCTTCTATGATATCTGTTTAAACTGTATTTTTTTAACTTTAATGTGGCCAAATACTGAAATACATGAGCAATAAAACAAATGTATTAGTTTTAATACACGAGCATTTAAAACAAATGTTTAGTTTTCTCGACGCATCGTGCTTAGTATGAAGCCTTTGGAGTTGATGCAATTCATTTTTGTACTCTAACTATCGTTAGGCTAGCTTTTTGAACTTTTTGGGTAGATTTTTAAACTAAAAATTGTTTCACTCCTGTGTTTTGTCGCGTAATCCAGAGCGGGCCGGATGAGTTTCAGTCTTTCAGAGCGGGCCGGATGAGTTTCAGAGCGGGCCGGATGCAAAAATCCGGACCGCTCTGAAATGCTTGTCAGCCAATCAGATTGCTTCATTTACATAGATAAAAAATAAAGTGGAATATCCCCTCAAAATTGTCATCGAAAATTCAAGAGCACACCAAAAAAGTTTGGTCCAAATTTGAAACGGCTGTTGAATAATTTCTAAATTTTTAAATTACTACTTGTAAACAAAGAACAATTAATGCCACGTGTTATATCCACTGAGCTATAGTGGTTATATCCTGTCCAAATGTCAACACATATATTTCAATAGTCTTCTTCTATAAAACTGCTATTAACTCGTGTCCTCCCTATAAGGACACAAAACACAAAATCCTTATATGGATAGTCCCGACATTACATCCCTTTCCTCTTTCAGTTCTTTTAAAAACAATTTAAATATTAGTAAATTAAATGTCAACATTCCCTTTTTCGTTTTGCTTTTTTAACAGTATTGTTTATAATATGTGGAAGTTCAGTTTCCTGGTTTAATTCAAAATATATAGTCTTTCAGATGGGCAGGCAGGTTCCGAACTCGTTCGCGACGAAGTGGTAGTGCTGGCAATTGTTGAACCGCATCAGGGTGATCCACAAGGTTGGGTACTGATTCATCTCCATCCGTATCTACACCCACATGAGTCTCGTTGGGCACTTGTTTGAAAAACGAAATGTTTTTGTAATATTCTGCCCCCTTTTTTCTGTCGTAACCATGGTACCCTTAATATTAGTAACCCGATACAGCTCGATATCAAACTTGGTTGTAAACTTGTTCTGCTTCTGTTGCTTTACCAGCACCGAGTCCCGACTTTGATATTCACAGACCTTGCGCATCTCCTTACATCAGCATATCACTTCGCTTGTGCTTTTCTTTCTGCTTCCCTTTGTAGTTGCTCTGGTTCTACAGCCAGAGGGGTCTTCATCTTCTGTAACACAGGGTAGTTTCTCTCTAATCTTTCGGTTGAATAATAACTCGGCAGGTGATGCACCAGTAGCTGTGTGTGATGTGCACCGGAAATTGAGGAGGAATTTCTGTAAACTTCTGCGCCAATTTCTGCCTTCACTATGGGCAGTCTGGATGGCTTTCAATAATGGTTTAATAAACCGTTCCGCGTTGGCTTGATGTATATATGCCAATTTTCTCCATAAATCGGGCAATTTCAGCGCTGTCAAATGGTGGTCCATTGTCTGAAGCGATGGTTACTGGGATACCATGGGTAGCAAAAACCCGGTCTAATCTTGGGATTAGAGCAGCAGCAGTTGTTGTGGTCATTATTTCAAACTCTGGGAAGCGTGAATGCTGATCGATGAGAACAAGTAACTTTTCTCCTGTAGGTAGCGGTCCGAAAAAGTCAATGTTCACACCTTGCCATGGATGGTGAGGTATTTCTGTCATCTGTGGAGGACCTGGTTTGTTCGGAGGTCCTACAGCTTGGCAAGGAGGACAATTAGCAAACTGTGTCTCTACTTGACGGTCAATTCTTGGGAACCAAACATTTTCGTGGAGAAGGATTTTGGTCTTAACAATCCCCTGATGTCCCTCATGCCGCAACTGAACTGATCGTGTTTATAAGGCTTGAGGAATGAAAATACGGGTCCCTCGTAATAGGAGGCCGGCACTTGTCTCCCTTAGTTCTGTTTTTAGTTTCTCGTACGATTTGAGGTCGTTGTGGTTGGCATTGGGAAATATCTGCTTTGCTGTGCGCCATTTTCCTGATTGTAGACATGCTTTTACCGCTTGCAGGGTTGGATCTGTTTGTAATTTCATCAGGGGTGGCCTTGGGGATGTCATGCATGGCGACATATGAGACAAATCTCTCCGCCACACTGCGTTTGTAAGGGCGATTGGATTCCGGATGTCATGACAGATAATCGGCTGGATTTCCATCTCCGGGGCGGTATGTGACGGTAAAGTCGTATTGTCGGTATGTGACGGTAAAGTCGATCGAGGATTGCGGAAGATGATTTCAAGGGCCTTGTGGTCGGTGACGAGGTTGAAGGTTGAGCCATACAAATATAGATGAAATTTCTCATACCCCCATACAATGGCGAGTCCCTCCATTTCAGTCGGGCTGTAACGTTTTTCGACATCCGTTAAAGCTCTACTGGCATAGGCAACAATGTGAAGGTCCTCAGAACCATTGGCATTTTGTGATTTCTGAGTTAGCGCAGCCCCAAGGCCGACTGAACTGGCATCGACAGTTAGTTCAGTTTCAGCGGCTGGATTGTAGTAAGCTATTACAGTGTCACTGGTGATGCGTGCTTTCAATTCGTCGAAAGCTTGTTGGGCCTCGGTTGACCATACGAATGTGGTTCCAAATCTGGTGAGTCGTTGCAGTGGTTCTGCGATTGTGGCATAATTGGCAATGAACCGTGGTACATAGTTAGTTAGTCCGAAGAAACTACGTACTTCCGATGCGATATTTGGAGTGTCCGCATTCTTGATGGCTGAAACTTTTTTGCAATCTGGAAATACCCCAGCTGTGGAGAAAGTGTATCCAAAGAAGTCTAGATTTAGCTTGTTAAATGCACACTTTGATTGGTTAAGTGTTGGTCCTTTCTTTCTTAGGTGCTGAAACACTGCTCGTACGGTCAGGTCGTGGGCTGCTTGAGATGGCCCATACACAATAATATCATCGGTGATATTCTTCACACCGAGAATTCCTTGTAATGCTTAGTGGATTTCATGCTGGGAAATTTCTGGGGCCGATGATAACCCAAAAGGTTACGACTTTCAGGTGCCAGTGGAATTTGGAGAAAGGCTTGTCGAAGTTCGAGTTTTGAAAAATGGCAAGCTCCATTCAAGTCATGTAAAACCTCATCAATAGTTGGTGTTGGATGTCGTTGCCGCTGAACAGCTTCGTTCCGAACTCATCAGGTTTTCGTGGTTTGGGAACACATACCAGGGGAGATACCCATGGTGTTGGGCCATCAGTGTCTTCTATTATGCCTGCTTCTTCCAGCTGCTGTAGTTCCTTTTCAACTTGCTTTTCAACTTAAACAACTGGAGTGACAGTTTCATCCACATGGATGTGAATTGATGCATCTTTCAATTTTCCAATTCCAGTAAAAATGTCAGAAAATTCCTCCATTAACTGATTATAGTCAATGGCAGTTTCTTGTTCTGTAGAAATAGAGTTGACAGGTTGAGCAATTTTGATGAGTCCCAGCTCTTCTGCAGTTGTGTAGGAGAGAAGAGACTTGTGGTTTCCATTGACAAGTGACAACATAAAAAGGCACACTTGCTGACTTACTCTCAAACGCAACAAATTTGTCCAGTTTTCCAACCATAAGAACTTATGAACCATAGGGATAGATGCGAATATTAGTGTTCTGCAAGCTAGGTATGTTTTGCAGTGCAAGCTTTTCATAGTGATGTCGGGCCAATATGTTCGCTGAGGTTCCCGAGTCGATAAGGAATGGTATAGGTACAGAATGGACTTTCAGCTGTACTTCGGGTCGATTACTGGTGGCCGTACTGATTTGGTCGGTTACTACATACAGGTACTCTTCAGAGGAAGAACTATCTGCTCCTAAGGTCGGCTTCAGTTCAGTTAATGGCACCTCGCGAGGCAGGTGGTAGACCGCTGTTTCCCTTTGATCTGCACATCTTAGAGAAGTGGTTTTGCTTGCCACAGGCATGACAAGTCTTTCCTCTGGCAGAGCAGGGTCTATCCGGTGGATGTGGCCAGGTTCCAGCCACAGTTTTGGTGTGTTTGGGCTTTCCGTCGAGCATCTTGCATTTGTTGAGTATTTTTTTTACCTTGGCGGGAGTCTTTGTGTGATTTCAAATGGTTACCAACTTGCCTGAGCTACGAAGGGCATTCAGAGAGGGTGTCTCGATATTACTAGTTTGTTGACCATCTTCCATGGCTATAGCTTGGTGTTCCGAAATCTCGAGGGTTCGTTCAAATGTTATTAGTTTGTCTAAGGAGATGTTGTCCTCACGCAAAGCGTGACGACGCAAATTAAACGTGCTGAAGAACAACTTTGGATGACTTGAGTTTTGATTTCACGATAGACATCTTCAAATTCATAAGATATAGCCAGTTGGCGGAGCCTTGTCACGAACTAGTGTATTGACTCACCTGACGTTTGACGAACTTGATGAAAGCGGTGGATTTCGAAGTCGATGTTTTCCTTGGGAGCGAAATGGGCGGTGAGCTTTGTCACAGCGGTTTCAAAATCTTCCCCAATTTCCGTGAGAGTGTCGAAAATATTGTATACTTTCTCGCCAGCATAACGCGGCAAGAGAACACGTTGTTGCTTTTTATCCTTAATGTCCAGAGCTGTAATAAAGTTCGTAAATCACTGTATCCATTTCGACCATCGTTGACTGACCGACGTTGGATCTATATCGGGGTTAAAAGGCGGAAATGAAGGAAGTTGAGCCGCCATGTTGAACTAACTCGTTCAAATTTCCACGGTAAACACAAGATATTTGACACGCCGCCGACGAGAGTTCTACCAAAAATTCCCGTATAATCTATAAAATTATCCTCGTCGCCAGTTGTTATATCCACTGAGCTATGGTGGTTAGATCCTGTCCAAATATCAACACATATATTTCAATAGTCGTCTTCTATAAAACTGCTATTAATTAACTCGTGTCTTCCCTAGCTATAACGACACAAAGTCCTTATATGGATAGTCCCGACAATAGGCCTACATCACGCATATAATGTTGTTTACAATTTTTTTTCCAAAAACAACACATTTATGGACATTACAACTTGTGACTTAATATAAAATTCAAAAGTGATGCGTAATTTCAATGCACGGCATATGTATTTAAAATTGTTGTGGAAATTGAATTCGATAGACTGTTGCTGTAATAGCAGGCTCTACTATACCCAAACAATAACATGTACGTTCATATAAAATGCCTTGTTTTACAATACATAAATATTTACTGTCTTTCTTACTTGAAGCATTTCAGGTAAAACAATACTGGTATAAATAAGACCCTCAGAAAGTTTAATAGAGGATTTATTTACAATATTTTCCTTGTCTTCATTGACAGTATGAATATTCCTTCTTGTCTTCATTTTACAGTATTGGTAGCCACATTCTAATGTGACTACTAACAAAAGGCAGTCAAATTGTGAATGAAAAAAGAAAATAGAAAGTAATTGAGAACAGTTGGCAAAAAATTCAATATATTGGCTTTTGGGTACAAATTCAATATATTGGGTACACAACAACGGGAACCGCAAATAACGAAATCGATGTTTTAACTGTATTTTAGTCCTCATTTAGAATTGATAAAATATAGTCAAAACGTAAAGTAATAAACATGCTGACATTTTCAGAGGTACCGTTGTTGTATACCTCATGAGCAAAACCTTAGTATTTGCAATTCTCAATAATTTATTATGGTATCCTGATAATCTGATATGCAGCAAGTGTACTAGTCAACCTGTGCATGTGCAGCATTGTGATGAAAGGAGAGCAGAAAGATTCGTGCTCTATCGCGCAGGTAGAAATGTATGCTGCAAAAGGTGTTGTCGAACATGACACTGAGCCACAAATGGTGTGTTTGGCTGAAGTATGTTTTCCCAAGGTTAATTGTGCGCAACTAAAATCTGTTTTACACTAGAAATTATTACTTGGCAAATTATTTTTACTATATAAAGATGGAACATATATAATTGAAGGGTTTTGTAGATGGAAAATCTTGATTGAGTGTAAATTATATAGAGAATATTACATGGTTGTGCGCAAATATGGAATTTATTTCGAGTTGTTGAAGAGAATATTGCTCACGAGTGAGCGTAGCGAACGAGTGTGCAATATTCTCTTCAACACGAGAAATAAATTCCATATTTCCAAGCAACCGTGTACCATTCTGTTTATTTTATCAACAAATTATAAACAAACGACAATTCATATAGAAACTCAAAACAAATATGTAAATAGTACACAAATAGTAATAGGTTTTTGATTGCCTTGCAAAAATGATATTTTCACACGTAAAAATATCGTATTTTTTACGTGTGTTTAAATACGATTTTTCTCAGTGGCATAAAACTCTATATAACACTTATGTTTATATAATAAATACATTTATTATATAAAGTAAAGTGCTTTATAGAGATTTCGAGCACTGATAAAACTGATAATCTCACATGAGAGATTGTTTATGATAATCTCACATGTGAAAATTATCGCTTTTGAAGTTTATGAAAATGGATATTTTATTTTATTTTATTTTGTTTGAAAAGACTGTCCGTTATACAATAAACAGAAAAATACATGGATGCTTGGAAATACCAGATTTATTTCTCGTGTTGAACATGATATCTCACCCGTTCGCTGCGCTCACTCGTGAGATATCATGTTCAACACTCGAAATAAATCTGGTATTTTCGCGCACCCATGTATTATTCTCTATTTATTAGACCTAACCAGGAACAGCTGGGAAAATGCAACCATAGGTCCCTGGCAGGAATCCAACCTGCGGCCCTGCCATTCCGATGCAGCGCTCTAAACAACTGAGCTACAGAGTCCAGTTGTCGAGCTCTAACCACAAGTTCATGTATATATACTGTACTAGGGTACTGCCATGTTAAGTTGTGGGTAAATATCTAGATTTTGTTGGCATCTCACTCGATTGAATAATAATTGAAGGGTTTTGTAGAAGGAAAATTATTGAGTGTAAATTATATACATTTATCTCTCTCCTCCTCAGAGGCTTTCGATGACCTCAGTGCTTTATACGCTAGATGGTAAAACGCTAGATGGTACTGATAAATAAAATGCGCTAAACGGTGATATAATGGAGAAACCGCTAAAATTCAGAGCGCGGGCGGGGAGGAGAACTGGGGAGGGGTGGAGAAATTTATTAGACCTAACCAGAAACAGCTGCGAAAAATGCAACTATATGTCCCTGGCAGGAATCGAAACTTAAGTGGAAAACTAGTTAAAGCACACGTGTACCTGACCAGTGTATACTACCAAATTTTATTATGGCATAAGTATAGTGTTGAAGGGGTTTGTAAATGGCAGTTTCAAATGAAAACTATACATATATTAGACCTAATCGAGAACAGTTACCATGTGTAATTCTGGTCATCTGGTGCAGCTCTCTGACTACTGACCTGGGACCTACATATTGTTGCTGCAAGAGCTAATGTCCGAGTGTGGTATAATGATAAAATATGTATAGTTTCCACTCAAAAGAATATATAATTTTAATACATGATTGTCAACACAGTTTACGTTGCTGGTTTAGCTAATCTTTTCAGGCCCTTCCTTAAACCCTTTTGCTTAGTTTTCTTCTCTTTAATTTTATTTTTGTTCAGATAGTCCCTTGCATTGGAAATGGATCTGACCTTCAAAAACAACTTGATAACATTTTCCAAGCTCAATTTTTGCGTCGAACTAGCTGGGTGTACTCCAGAGGACATAACAATATTCTCCCATAGTTATTTTACCACTGGGGATTCTAACCGCGTTGAGTTGCATATCACCTCAATACTGTAGGTATATTTCTCAATGTCAGTTTCGATTCGTTAACATGTTTCCGAAAGGCATGTTCAGCATTCTCCAAAATCCTTACTAAATTATCTGATGGATTAATAGCTCACCTCTACTGCGAGAAGAAATATAACTTGACAAGCTATCTGATGACTTCATGCTTTGTAACAGTAAGTTTAGTTCGCCGTTCTGTTCCCCATTCTTTCGTTTATTTCTCTGGAAAAGTTTTGATATTACATAGCCTGCAACATACGACAAAGGTCCACGCTCAGCTTGATCAAGGCATTAAACATTTGTCTGAGAAGCTTCAGATGTCTGAGCCGTTTCAACAGAACTTGTTCGTCCACGGTTTATGTTGTAAAATCCAACAAGATGGTCAGGTAATACGATCCTACGATAATACGATCCTACGACACTGCATAGTGTATACGAAAGTGAGGTGTGCAAATTGCCAAATGTTTTACCGCGCCCTGGTGTCACTCTGCATCGTGTAGGCCAGGAAACGTTTGTTTGGTTCTCTTTTAGTAAACAACGAATAAACGAAAGGTTATCAGTAAGCCAATTAATTGCATAACTGCAATTATCCCCCACAATCCCTGTTAGGCTGTTACTACCCTTTTCCTCTATAAAATATTGCATTATTCTGCAATTTTACCCAGTGCCGCGGCGTTGCACAGCATGCGTCCCTGCCAGGTATAACTTTATTGCATACTTAACATTAATTCTAATGGGCATTTCACCACAAATAGACTATTTGATTTATCGATGAGGTAAAATACCAAATTAAAAGTCCTCAAAGGTTTAAATACTAAAATTTCCTGCCAATTTCCTGGCAATTCATTCAATTTCCTTCCAACGTGTATTTCCTTCTTTTTTTCCTGCCAGAGACCAAAATTTCCTTTTGCCAGGAAATATCCTGGCAAGTGGAAGCACTGTCCTCAATATTTTGAGGAAGTTCCTTAAAATGTTCCTAAATTCCTGTCGAATTATAAGAAAGTAAAAAAGTAAGAAAAATAACAAAGTTACAATGACGTTGTTTTCGAAAGGTCAACCGTCAATTACCGCGATGTCAAATATCACGGCATATATTTATTCGCACTCTTAATCTGAAGATTATTGTGTATTTGTTATTTAAAAACGTAAAATTCTTCGTTCTACCGCTTGATTATTCATATTTAAACTTGTATTTTCGACTCTATGTTGGAAACAATCGTTATTTTTCTGAAATTCCAGTGCAATTTACAAATTATCAAACAAATTTAAAAATATGAACCGCAAAACAATAGACAAAACCAGACAAAACATTCAGGTTTGTTAGGCGGAGCCGTATAATTGTAAATGCTTTCATCCCATTGGTCAGTTTAACATATTAGCTAAATAAAATATGATTGGTCAATTCGAACACATGAAGTTAGGAACATTTTAAGGAACTTCCTCAAAATATTGAGGAACTGCTCAGAGGAACTGCTCAGAGGAACTGCTCAGAGGAACTGCTCAGAGGAACTGCTCAGAGGAACGGCTCAGAGGAACTGCTCAGAGGAACTGCTCGAAGCATGGAAATGAACTGATCAACATTTTTTGGAACTCTTCTATTCGTACGACTGTAAGCCGCCTTTAGACTTACACATTTTGTCGCACTTTGGACAAGGAAACGACTTCTCACCATGTATCTATATTTTCTCCTTCAGCCTGCGTAACAGCCACGGTAACTTCAAGATAATAGTCTTCATTTTCAGAATCTTCTAGGTTTTTTGTTACTTGAGCCATTGTAATTTGATATTCTTCCTGTGGGACGTCCATAAAAGGCGTAGTCATATAAAAATATGCTTTCAACTGACGAAAAAGGTCCGAAAATTCTCCTATTGTTTTTTTGATATCACTCCTTGCCGTCATGCAGGAAGCGCATCACGTGACATTTTTTTTAGTGTTTCCCAACATAATTTCAGAGACCCTTTGAAGTTTTCCGGCTAGCCTAACCAGTCTTCTTCTATTAACCGTGCACCCAGCAAAAAATAACATGCTTAATTCGTAAGACATAATATATTGTCTGATATATAATTGATATGTGCATTTATTATAAACGGGCACGCCGCGATTAATTAATTTCTAAACTGTAAAGATAATTGCTACATTTTCGGCATTTCCTATTTTACTTGCTGCCGGAAAACAGTACGTTATATCTGGCTTGTTTCTATAAACTAGCTATATGTACTAAATAATGTACGACCAATTGACATAATTTATACGACATGCGACAGCACTCATATTTCCCGTCAAAACAATACAGCACAGTCTGCGTAGGCATATGCTCACAATTTCATATATGAATTGTTTGAATAAATATTCTTCAATAAACTCTAGAACTTCAACAATTCTGCACTAGATTTCCTTTTCAGTGACATTTTAAGGCTTAGTTCCTGATAATGAACGACGTTGGTAAAAGGAATGAATAATATTTAGCTATTATAGAGCACTCGGAAACTGTGCATACCGCTGCCAGCAAATTGAGGCACGTATTCATGCATAAATTATAAGGCCGTTAATTATAGCCTACATTCAGTTCTTTCAGCCAAAAAATCAAGACAAACGTTTGTACAATTTCATCTAATTTAATACCAAATTGAACCCAAATTTAACGGATTTGTCTTATGGCCATTAGCTTCACATCTTCTTCTGTTAGAATGTTTGATAATTTTCTAGTTATCGTGCTTACAGGCAAACACACGCACAAACGCAGATGAAAACATAGCCTCCGAGGTAAAGTAAGGCGTAGATAAATATATTATACTTTAGTCAGATTCGATATAAATAAGGACTGAGAGTTTTAGTTGTACTTTTTTAAGCAGGCGCGTTTCCGGCAACAATATTTTAAAGAAATATCCCTACCAATACAGAAAATTTTCTACATATGATCATTGTAGACTTTATCTGTTGGTATTTCGCTGTGGCTATAGAAACATTCTTGGTTATGCACAACAAAAATTACAAACGATCTTTAAATTGTAACAAAACTACATCACTATAACTAACCGAGCATGTTTACATGTAAAAATCTGTTTTAGAGCACAATATCCGACACAAAATCATAATTTGTAAAAACATTCCATGTTTTATTTCGCCTTTTTTCCATGATGATCTACGGTAACAAGAAAGGGGACTGGAACTAGCCGTCGACTGAATCATGAAATGTTCTATGTATCTGATTTTATTCTCAAATTTGTCATGGAGTTGGGCCTAATTCCGGACGTTTTTACGACAGGAGGTTCTCAGTTAAGCATATACATATATATATATATATATATATATATATATATATATATATATATATATAGTGCAGCATAATATGATGACAATGCTACTTGGAAATGTGTTGACACTTACGGGAGCAGGGTACGATGCTAAATGTTTCCACTACATGCATTGCCACCAAGCACAAGGTCAATACATAATAATTATACAGTGAGCAGTTTACTGACTTACTGTTTAACAAACGAGCAGGAGTGTTTTATTAGGTTTAAAACTACGAGCGCGCAGCGCGAGTGCATGGTATTAGACCTAATAAAACACGTACTGCGAGTTTATTAAACGGCTTCAAAAACGTCTCATTAGTATTCTTTATATACAGCTATTTCAGTTGAGGTTGTCATAGACATTAGTCAAAATAATGTACAATATGAGCGCTAAAAGAAGGATGGGAATAATCATAGTTTAAAGTCCTTCGGACATCATTTCTTGTGTTTTGAAAGTTTTTCCACAAAGAAAGTCAAAACGAGAAAGCGTGCTTCTCTCAGCGTGCCCCCTCCTCCTCCCCCACTTAATGTTGATTTGAGAATATGGCCAACAGAACATTTGGAAAATTTCAACACTGTATAGAGGTGGGGAAGAGGAGGGCAGACGTTGTCTTTAAAATTTTTAGGTGTTCCATGACTTTTGGCCAGGATTGTGGGTTTAGCCCATACTTGGTAAAGAGAAACGGTTAAGTTAGAAACCTCTGCCAAGACTTGTCGTCGAGTTAACCTATATTACTGAATATCTAAAATTTTAGTGGATATATGAAATCGAACAATATGAAATACATATAGCTTAATTTATTCCTAATGTAATTGATATAATTGTATGAATCATTGTAGAATTATCAAGTTTAGCACTTAATAAATGTATTCAGAAGTACAATGAAAAATGTTGTTCATAACTATGCGTATAGCGGGGGAATAATTATTTTAAATTTTGCCGATTGGACATTTAACTCCAAAAACGCGTGAATGGATTTTTTTGCATAATTTTCCCAACTAAGGACTTTTGCTGCTTTCGATTTCTTCGCGATTTCTTCATTCAAATTAAACGTAGCAACTTAGCAACTATATAACGTCCAAATAGGTTTCCAAATTTTGGATCAGTTTTCAAAAGAAGAAATTCAACAGGCTTTTCAGTCTGATTTTTGTGAACTGGGTCACTCGATTTCAACAGAACCTATAGCAGGGCCGGTGACAATAACTAATCTTACACTGTCATGCATGCATTTAACTAGAATATATATACTTGAAGAACATAAGAATTTATCCCCATTTTGATGACTTTTGCGCTGGCCTCTAGCTCTTTTGATGGTAGTAAAAAAAACAATTTAACTGAACTGTTTGCGCATATATCAAAACGATGAAATAGTAATTCAAATTGGAAGTGACATTGTTGGTTACAAATATCTTTATTTCTGACAGCCGAAGATTAGCTTGAACTTTATAGCTAAAAATGACATTCAAAGACCCACATCCAAAGACCCAAATCCAAGGCTCTTCATTATACTCAATAGTGAATCAGTTTTGAGGAGGACAAGGTAAGCCTATTTCTGCTCCCGCAAAACATTTTTTCCTGATTTTATTGGCGCCGAGGGAAAAACGTTACTTTATGTTTTGGCCATGCAGATTAAGTCTAAGTCCCATATATAACACATGCACCGGCCTTGCGTGCAGTTTTTCGTGTAAATTTATCAAATCAAAATGCTTGCAAAAGTACTAGTTTTTATTGTCCTGTATACACCAAATAATATAGCCAAGAGGGTCATTAACATTGCCACCCATTTGCGGTTACCCATGCACCATGCATCCATTACTTCTTCACGTGTTTAACATTGTACTTATATTATGACATATATATACTTATGTTATGACCGTCTTATACGTACCTCCATATTTAAACTAAGTATGACGGTCATAACATAAGTATATGTCATAACATATAAGTAATATTTATATGTTTTAGTCTTTGATATGTCTGTAGATATATATGCTAACTGCATGTATCCTAAGATATTGATGTTTCTGATTTTTCATACCCTTCTCGAGCTCGTTGCATTGGTCAATATGTAAGTGAGTCACCTTTTCAGCCCTGCATGGGAATGACTATGAATTAATTTAGATAAACGGCTTATGTAAGTTATGCGAACGAGAATGAATGATTCACATGTTTAAAGAGCGCGTGTAGGATACTATATAGCAATATAGAAGTTTAAACCAAATTAAATAATACAAAAAAGAAAACCAAAGCGAAAACTGCCCCATTTTCGTGTGACCACTTATTTTATATGGGCTCACATATGACATAATGTGTGCGGATGCCAAATACGTTATATATAGCCTTTATAGGCTGCGGATGCCAAATACGTTATATATAGCCTTTATAGGCTCCTTGAGAAATTTTATCAGTCCCATTCCTATATAAATAGAAAGAGATAAAATCGTACTCTTTTGATACTTCCCGAGTTCCGATCCAAGGCCTTTCCCGCAAAACAAAACTTAATAGCCGTAAATTTTCCGGTTACGCCCACACCGGCCGGGGGCCTATTTTTCCAGGCACGTTTGAGTGGGGAGGGGGTAATCTATTGATTCCCATGCAGGTGGTTAATATAGAGAGGGGTTGAATTTAATTAGTTGAATCTACACTGTATGCTAACTTTATTCAAAACAGTAAACACAAAATAGCGCGCAGAGTCAGTGGTGTAGTCCTGGAACGTTAAACGAGGGGCTCTCAAAAAGAAGCGTGAGAATACATGGGAGAAACAATGCGTGGAGGTATCATGATAAACTTGGAAAATTCACCCATATTTATTTTTGGTTCTAGCGATTGTTAAAGAAAGAATTTAACTTGAAATAGCAAATTCTGACTGTCTCGATCAATAGCGCTCTACCCGGTGAGGGATTACTGAAAATGTTGGAAATAACTGAAATTTTAACAGTCCCAAAGAACTAAACTTTCCAGGTTAAGATAATGGAATCTGCAAAAAATATGGGGGCTCAGCCGTCCCCCAAATACTCCCCCCCCCCCTTGACTACACCCCTGCGTAGAGTGGAAAAACTTATGAAGTTGAATATGAAGTTGGAGGTCATGCCGAAAAGAGGAACAAATTGACTATCTGTCTGTGTTTGATCACAACGAACGTCGGAGCAGTGGGGCCTAAAAGAGAAAATGCATGGGGTTGGGGTGAAATTTTTTCCACTAATAAAAGGGGCTCATTAGAGAGAGAAGTAATTTGGAGGGGCGGGGGCTTAATAGAGGATTTGCGGAATTACCATATACATATAGATTAGGTGGTTTCACTAAGTGGGATCAGTGCAGCATATGGTGATCAGTGTGACTAAATTGTTGGCTTTGTGTTCGGTGGCAAGTACGTGTAATGGAGTGAGTATCATGCAAGTAATCCTTTGCGCGCTTTGCGTCCCACAAAATGGCTGCCTCATGTTAAAACATTTAGGAGGAATCTCCGAGATTTCATTTGTATCGGTTCATTTATCCCAGTCGTATTGAAAAACACCTTTTCCATGCTGTTTCCCTTCAAAATGTCGGACTCGGAAAATGATTCGGGATTAAATATATTAACGTTTTGCCACGTGAAAAACACAAAATTTCACAAGATATAATTATTGCTTAGATCAGAAGTGAAAGAAAAGCCTGGTTTTCATATGTCGCCGATGCTTTCGCAGTGCCATTGTCTTAGATCATTGATGAATAAAATCCTTTGTCTACCTAGTGAAGTCATTTTCTCCTTCAATGACTGACTAACAATGGTCCATGAGTGCATTGCCCACCATCGGTGACATATGAAAACCAGGCTTTACTTTCACTTCTAAGGAATAATTATATCTAGTGAAATTTTGTGTTTTTCACGCGGCAAAACGTTTATATGTTTAAATGTCGTTTATAATTTCGCTCCTGAATCATTCTCCGCGTCCGACATTTTGAAGGGAAACAGCATGAAAGCACGTATGCTGCTTATCGTTGTGTTCTCACTCCCCTCAGTCGATGCCCACGCATATTTATGAGATACAAGTGGACGTAAACATAAAATGTAAACACAAGCGCGCAAAAGATCACTTGCATGATACTAACTCTTTAACAAGATATTTTTTTCTGCATCTCACTCGATTCAAATTGATGTAGAAGGTTTCGGTGGATGGATATTTCGAGTGAAATATTATATACAATATATTTAGACCTGAACGGGAACGGCTGCGAAAAATGCAACTCTAAAGGCTCTTTTCCACTCATCGCAAAACCAACTCGCAAACTCGCTGCGAGTTCCTGCATGTAATTAAAATAAACTGTCGAGCATTGTGATTGGATGAAAGTACTCGCAGCGAGCTTGCGAGTTGGTTTTTGCGACGAGTGGAAAAGAGCCTTAAGTCGTCCGACAGGAATTGAATCTGCTGCGCCTGGCGATTCCGGTGCAGCGCTCTGACCATTGAGCTACAGAGTCCAGTTGCCAAGCGTTAACCACAAGTTCATATATATATATAGATGCGGGTACTGCGGGTTGTGATAAGGTAAATTACAAGATGTTTTTTTCTGCATCTCACTCGATTGAAATTGATGTAGAAAGTTTAGGAGGTTCAATTCCTGTCGGAGGACTTAGAGTTGCCTTTTTCGCAGCCGTTCCCGTTCAGGTCTAAAAATATTGTATATAATATTTCACTCGAAATATCCATCCACCTAAACCTTCTACATCAATTTCAATCGAGTGAGATGCAGAAAAAAAACATCTTGCAATTTACCTTATCACAACCCGCAGTACCCGCATCTATATATAAACATGAACTTGTGGTTAACGCTTGGCAACTGAACTCTGTAGCTCAGTGGTCAGAGCGCTGCACCGGAATCGCAGGGCCGCAGATTCAATTCCTGTCGGATCGGAGGACTTAGAGTTGCATTTTTCGCAGCCGTTCCCGTTCAGGTCTAAAAATATTGTATATAATATTTCACTCGAAATATCCATCCACCTAAACCTTCTAACTCTTTAACATCATTTGCTTGCTACCAAAGTGTCGGTGCATTTGAAGTTGACTACCATACGCAGCACTTAAATGGAAGCAACCTATTGACATTGCCCATGCCCCCATGGTTGTGACATTCGGCCATTCGGTCATGAACGTGTCATAACATTATAGTTATAGTTATGACCGTTACAGTACGTACCTTCATATAAACATAAGTATGACGGTCATAACATATGTTTTCAGTCTTTGACATGTAGTGCTAACTGTATCCTAGGAATCTGATAACTATTTCTGATTTTTCATAACCCTCTTTGAGCTCGTTGCATTGTAAATCAATGTAAGTGAGTCATTTTTTCAGCCCTGAGAATGACTATGAATTTAGAGAACGGCTTATGTAAGTTATGCGAACGAGGAGGGATGATTCACGGGTTTGAAACAAGAGCGCGTGACGCGTAGGTTTATAGTAGCATAGAAGTTTAGCCTAATAATAAAAAACCCAGAGTGAAAACTGGCCCATTTCAAATTATTGGCCCGACAGATCAGGGGCGTAGAACATTGTTAAACTTAGGGGGGCCGACTCCCACGATGCGCCACCATCGTTGGCGCGGAGCGAGAAATTTAGAGTCTCTTGATCGTCGGAAATGGCATTTTCAGAGTCTTCCCTACCTCTTTCGTTTGGCTCTTTCATTACAGTCGATTTCAACTCACTTTTCACTCAAATGTTCCGAACTTCGTTCCGAACTTCGGAAATTCGTTGCGAAGTTCAAAAGTTCATAATGAATTCACATGCCACGTTGTAAACAAACCCTCTGATTGGTTACTAGAGAAAAAGCAGCCAATCAAATGCTCAGTTTACAAACTGGTTCTGAATTTTCATTATGAACTTTTGAACTTCGCAACGAATTTCCGAAGTTCGGAACGAAGTTCGGAACATTTGAGTGAAAAGTGAGTTGAAATCGACTGTAATATATATACGATTTCAAATACTTCTATTTGTTTATTTTCTTTAAATGCAGTTATTTTTGGGGGGCCGAAAGCCATTCGCTACCCCCCCGGCCCTGCTTCCTACGCTACTGCGACAGATGACATGATAATCATGTGAATGCCTAAAGCCCTAAATAAGTTATATATAGGCTCCTTGAGAAATTTCATTCCCATTCCGGTATAAATAGAAAGAGATAAAATCGTATTCATTTGATACTTACCGAGTTCCGACTAAGTCTTTGCCGCAAAACATAGCAAAACAAATTATAAATATAAATCTTCTGTTAACCCCACATCGGGAACTTATGTTTGCTTATTTTTAATAATCTATTGACTCCCAGGTGGTTAATATATAGAGGGGCATATTTTTTATTGCAGGTCAGTGAATCTACACTATATGCTAACTTTATTCAAAACGATAAACCGAAATGTGAGCGCAGAGTGGGAAAACATATGACGTTGGATATGAAGGTGGAGGTCATGCCGTCGAAAACAGGAAGAAAAAGAACTCATTAGAGAGATAAGTCATTTGGAGGGACGGGGGTTTAATAGAGGATTTACGGTTCGATTTACGGTACAGTACCAATATAGGTGGGTTTCACTAAGTGGGATAATGCAGCACATGGTGATCATTGTGACTAAATTGTTCGCTAATCGCTATTATGTATTGACTTAGCTTTGTGTTTGGTGGCAAATAAATTTAATGGAAACATTTAGCATCATTTGCTTGCTCCCACAAGTGCCGGTGCGTATGAAGTTGACAACCATGCGTAGCCACAATATAGAGCAACCTACTGACATTACTAATGCCCCCATGGTTGTGACATTCGGCCATTCGATCATGAAAGTGTTTATAAATGCTAGTGAAAGTTTATGAGTGCGACGTGGGAAATTTGTCTGAATGTAATTCCACCAAATTTAGATAGTGAATTTATACATAGTCATTTAGTTATGTGGCAAAAAATTGTAGGGGAGCACGGGGAGGACGATGCGTTCCGAAACCACCAGCTGGAACCGAGCCTACACTACGCAGCCGTGGTACTTGTAAATTTCTATAAACTTAAAGACTTTATTTCATATATACACAATCAATTTAACGAATTTTTTTATACGCACCTTTATTTAGTACGTATTTAGTTCAGTTTGGGTAAACCCCTGTCGACTTCGTCTGCTATGTTTGGCACGCACTCTGCCACGCACTTACGTACTTGCACAGAAGAGCAAAATATAACCCGCAAAAATGTCGGTGTAATTATTGTGGTGTACTATTAATAATCTATACATTATATTGGCATTTTATGTAATTGTTCTTCTTAAATGACTTAATGAAATAATATACTGTCACAAAAGATAGAACATATATTATTTATATTCGTAAAATATGTATGTAGCTTGGTATTGTTGACATTGTATGTCTTGTTGTTCATGACAGCTTCAAACTGTTTTATATTATATATGCATCCACAACACCTCGGATAAACACTTGACAAATGGGAAATGAAGTTATTCTTTCGTATTAAAAACCTAGCTTCAGTCCGATTGGAATAACAACCCAATTGATTTCATCAATTAAACCACACCGGAAAAACGCAGATTTATCACCCGAAACATGAGCAAGATGGAATCTTCTGGCTCCTTGTCAAGCGCTTTATCTATAAACTTCATACATAGACGCATTAAGGCCACTGAAAGGCACAATGGTTGGTGCGCCCATTGTGATAAACAGTTATGATTGGCTGCCCTCCGGATATTATCTCTCATAGCAAACGCTGATTGGCTGATCGAACCAAAACAGTTCAAGAATGTCTGATAACACATAACCTTAGTCAAAAGAACATTTTATCTCGGTTGGGTAGGGGACTTCTGTTGAAAACATTGGCCATTTCGGAGGCTAAAACGTCGGTTTACGAGCTGGTAAGTAGATTGATATTACACAAGTGTGTATTGTTTAGAACTAGATTGAAAGAAGGCATTGAATTTCCAAAGCAGCGCTTTGGTATTTTATGATTGCTTGCTCATGCCGCATGATGTCTGTTTTGTTATGCGATCAATGAACATGGCAAAAATGTATTCAAAGCATTCTATAGCTTTCGAACGCGTATAGCCATAGGTTACAGTATAGTATAGTATGTAAGTCATGCCCGTATAGGGAATAATTTACGTTCGGTATAGCGTGTCAATATATACATGTGAGACTGAGTTGTTTCGGCAATGTTGTATTTATAATATAGGGTCGCCACGATCTGACTAATTTGTCAAATTCCCACTTTTCACACTGAGAAGTTGCCAAATATCAAAATGCCACGAAATCACAGCCGATAGGCTGCGTGATTTTGGAACAAAATCGTCGTTCATACGTTCAAATCGAAGAGAAAATAAGAAATGCCTTATGCCAGTTGTACTCTACTCAAATTTGCCGTTTCCCTCTAAGTCTTTCATAATCATTGTATTATCTATTAAATCAATCATCAAAAATATGCTGAATTTATGCTCTGCCGACTTTTGATCTCATATGTACCAGAAATTAATTCATTCCTCAATTTCCGAATATAATTGGGCACAACCATAGACATCGAGATTTTTGGCTTCGCTTTGCCTTTGTTTTTGGCCATGATTTCTCACATTTTGCTATTTTCATTCATCAGTTATTGACATTTGCGACATATATCGCATAATGTGTGTTTTGATCTGTCATTTAGCGCAGCTCCGATGCGTGAGTTTTTTTAGTATTGCTGATATGGAAATGCATTTATCGAAGAGTAATGCGAATTTGTTCCAGCACCGATAGTATTGCTTTGACAAAGCTGTGAACAGGATATACATGTTCGGTAATTGACTAATATCGTATACACGTCTATTCAATTATGCGAGCAGGAAAAGACGATCTTAAACAACACGAATTAAGAATAAGACTTGACCAAAAGCCAATATGTTCAATTTCTGAAAACCTAAACTTTAGGTTATAATTAGTCGCACATAATGTACTAAGAAATATATAAACAAGGCTGCAATTAATGCGTGACTTTTTCAACGTGTTCAAAACTGCTTTCAAGATAAATGTTAACTCAAGATACGGCATCTGTTTGACCGCTACCAGGCAATTCAGTTCTGCACATTACTCAAAACCTCCATGAGCAATACTTAAAAACAATACAAATCGTAAACTTTGTTGTCCGGCCTGATACTGCTATATTTGCCCAGCATTTATACGCCATCCTGGTGTGTCATTTTACTTCATAATTCCCTCCGTTTCGTTTATACATCGGTAAAAGAATGTTCTGAAATTATATCATGCTGCTTTAAAGAAGTTTTGTCGTAGAGAAACAAGAGGATTCAAGTTTCCTATTTCAATTCTTGTAAGTTTATTAACCCAAATGTTTACCTTATATGCGTAATTATCCAGTTTTAGTGTTGTATTTTGTGGTCTGATTTTGAAACGTGTGTTTGTTCCTTATTAATACCATTGACAGATGCAGTGGCAAATTGCCATAACTGCTTCTCACTATTTTCTATATATTATGTCATTAAATACAGCGTGAAGTCAAAGCATAGCTATTGTGCCAATAAATGCTTTAAAAGCCATTTTGTTGTCTTAATTCTTTACAATACTGGCTTTAATGTTTTGATAGACATGGGTAATGAAACCAATTGTCACCTTTCTGTTAATAGTTCGAAGAGGGACTACAAGCACTGATAAATAATCAATTATACATGTGATATAATTACTTAACATTATACTGGTATCAATTATTTAATACTGGTACCATAATATCGGTCCTTTTAATACCAAATATAAATGTAACCATTACAAGTACAGGTAATTGATTTTGGTTTGTATATATATACTTTTTGGGGCCAGTTGTAGAAGACCCTAAATTATGGCAAGACTCTTTCAATTGTTGGATAAAGTATCATGCCAGCCACTCAGTCTAAAATTATGTCCACACTGTGGCTGATGCCAAGTCCCCACAGTCCCCACTTTTTGGGAAGTTAATAATCAATTCATGCACCTACCCCTTTGATGAACCAAATTGTCTGTGGTTGGAGAGAGAAAAAATATATTTAGACAAGGCATTACTTATAGCATTAATCAGTTGAGGATGAAGTAGGTGATTCTGATTGGTGAATCTGCTGACATGTTGTCAAAGTTATTAATTTTTGGAACTAGTTATTGTTAAATATGTTTACATGATCAGAAAAGTAACCAGCAACTGGTAAACGTTACAGGAATAACATGTAACTTGTTATAGTTAGAAATATACTTTCATATTTTTGTAACTTGTTCGAGGGTTGTGAATGGGGTGAAAGTTGAGATTTGCCTATTTTTTCACTGTCAAAATGGGATTTATACCACTGGGAATAGGATTTGCACCAGCAATTTTGCACCAGCAATTTTGCACCAGCAATTTCGCACCAGCAACCAGTGGCGAAGCCAGCCTGACAATTTGGTCATGCTATGCAAATATTTCCGTGTTCATAGACTGTGAAAACAATCAATTTCAAAATAATGATAAAGATTTAAAATTTGCATTTAAAATTTGTCAGGCTGGCTTCGCTACTGCCAACAACCGAAACCACTGAGTATTTTGACATAACACAAAACAACGGTAACTCCAAAAATGAACATTTTAATAAATATTCTCAAATAGAAATAGAAATACTAATTAAAGAATAAATTGAAATTGAGAATAGAAATTGAAATGTCCATTTTTGGAGTTACCATTGTTTGTATTTTGTAATGTAAAGTTTTGTGGTATTTACAGGACTGGGAAATCTTGTTTGCTACCTGGTAAATACACAGTATACTGTGGGTACATTTCACAAGGAGGTATAATTACATTAATTGTAACCAGTTAACATTAATCTCAAGAAGGACTGCCAAGAGAATTCCCCATTGGTCCCTATAACAGCATAATTTTAAAACAAATCTTAAAAGGTGTCTATGCGAGACCAACTACCACTGTATTGTTTACAAAAGTTTTCACAGATAGTTTGTTATGTGAATAAAGTATGAAAAAGAATTTTATTGAGCATTTGTACTGACTACTGCAATGGTATTGTCAGTGTTGTACAATTCCTCTGTGCAGGAAATTATAAATTCAGTGTATATCATCCCAGAATACATATGTTGCTATTCACATTTGCCACCCTTGCGGCTGCCCTGATTTCAAGCAGTATACATGTTTACTTGAGAGCAAAGTAATTTCTTGGAAATAACAGTTGTGTTTGCATACTGTGATTACCCTCCTCTAGAATGTGAAAGTCATGGTTCTTGTTCTGGTATCCTAATTTTTTGTTAAGTTTGAGTGCCTCGATGAGTCAATTATATTCAGTTGTTTTTATATACTGTAGTATTAAACTTTTGTATCAAGAACATCCTTGATCCAATCATTAATTGATCATTCTACAGGAATGAAGTATTTACTTTAATGTCTTAGTAATTACAAAGATTAGTGGGTGTGTAGGAATAACTTTTGAAATCCAATAAATCCACATCCTTATTCCTAATCTATACATGGGTACTGAGCTGGTTCTATATCCTGTGGGTTTTAATCATAGGTTTTTATGGTAGAGATTAGGGTGTAATCTTTTAATAATCTCCTTATAAAGTCAAATGAGTAATTTGAGCCACTGTATAACCCTTATAAGCAAACTTATAAGTGCTCATTTCTTCAAAGTTTCTACGATAATAACAAAAAAAGTCTCTTGCCAGAATGCAACTAACTAAAGACGTAAAGGGAAATAATGTACAAAATTCGTGTGGTCTTCTTTAATCCAGTACCGCCTTGAAATATATATGGGTATTGTCTAATACTAAATGACAAGTGTTAATTACGAACAGTGCATTTTTCAGATTCATAACATTGTTGGGGATGTTTTACTGTATAGATTGACGTTGGTGCGTCATTATTGAAATTAATATGTTTACCATGTGGTGTCCTGTATGAATTACGTCATTTTCAAATTTACAGTGGGAAGATAAATACAGTAAATAAGTTTGGATTGGGTTAGGTACATTCGTACGTGTCAGCTTTATTTACATTTTTGTATCCAAATAATGAACTTTATAAACCGAGTGGTGATATATTTTCCTGCTTCCAGAGGAGAATAAATTATCAAGGTACCATGATAGGCTTTGCAAGAACATAGACCCTAGTTAAACTGTTTGTATCACGAGCTGGAGACTCCAGTGTACGCATGCGCAGAACGGACTGTACTGCATCTTTAAGCTAAGAAGAATTCTGCTGAAAATCTTATTAACAGCACAATAAGAAACTCCTGTCGAACATAATATCCGAAAAGATTTTGTGTCGTGCCTATTATATAGTACATTAAAATTAGAAGGTGTTAGTAGATGAAATACTCGAACGGAAATTTAGATACATTTTTAGACCTAGCCTGGCTAGCCAGGAGCAGTTGCGAAAAATGCAACTTAGGCCCTCTGGCGGGAATTGACCCTGCGACTCCGGTGCAGCGCTCTAACCAACTGACTAAATGAGCTACAGAGTCCAGTTGCTGAGCATTAACCGCAAGTTCGGTATATACGATGGAGTGATGCCAGTATACGGTGTATGGGTAAATGTCAAGATTTTTTTCGGCATCTCGTTCGATAAGATTAATAGTAGAAGGTGTTAGTAAGGATAAGGGTAACGGTAAGGGTAAGGGGGTGTGCTTATTATCCTTACTTGCAGCTGAGAGCTAAGCTGAATTGCGAAGGACACAGCTCAACGTGACCAAGTCGAAGGCTTTTTAGGCACGCATATGGCAGCCACCTTTTGCTCGCCATCACGGAGCACAGCTACGATGGAAGGGCCAGCTTGGGGTTAAACCCAACCCACCCTGTCAACATTCCCTGTGGGAGGAAACCGGAGTACCCGGAGAAAACCCACGACTTTCGGCTGAGCGTTGACTAACTCTTTTCACATAGCTATCATAAGTCGTCCCCATTCGAACCCACGATATCAGAGGTGAAAGGCGCGTGCTCTGGCGATTGCGCCACCGAAGCCCCACTGGAATACTCGAACGGAAATTTATCTTCTACTGCTCAGTCAAAGCCTACTGCTCAGTCAGAAGGTACCAATTACTGTATGTCCAAAGTTGTGTGACAACGTACACAGAATTATCAGAAGTGCATTACCTCGCAACTTGAGATCTGAATTAAGTCTGATTTATGCGAAGCAGGACTTTTCGGTTTTCCGGTCGTTTTTCATCGAAAGCAACAGGTTAAATCGGTTTTCAAAAGAGATCGGTTTTCCGCCTCACCCTAAATAGCTAGTGTGAGCCTAAATCTTGAATACAGTGAGCCAAAATTTCGAATGAGTTAACATAAATTAATCTTACGCATTAAGTATGAAGTTGAAAATATAGAATTGTTATTTTACAGTTTTACGTTGGATATTATGGGCGGTAATGAATCTGTACATATAGACCTGAGAGCGTAGGATAACATTTGATGAGACTGCATAATTATGTTTTATATGCAATCTGATATTCGGTAAATCACCATAGTCCATGTGCATGCGATGTATTAATATTGCACACTAGGATATTGTATTTTTGTGGTTGCTTTACCTATTGAGATCCTGTACCGATCCTTTACCAATCCGATTATATTCAACGAAATATAACAAAATCCGATCCGTCGCGAATGAGAAAAAGTAATCCTGTATCTAAACATAAAACTATTATTGTCACACCTTGACGATTAGGCTTCCATTGAATACGAAATACAAGTGACAAGGCATTTGGATTATTAAGGTCAAATTTCTCGATAAGTTTGAGAATGGAAGCCTGTAGCACATTTTTCCCGCCTGATGTCCTCGTGGTATATGCTATATTGTTACAAGATGACCCTCATCACTTTTCCTGTACTTGAAATGCCACGTTTTGATTAGACATAACCGTTAACGGACTCTTCATTTTGCTTTTTAAGATCAGAACAGAAGGTATAACTTCCAAAATTAAAAAAAAGCAAATTACTCCATTTTAATATTCAGGCAGCGTGCATAGCGAATCCCTAGAAAATTTGCTATCTTCCAGTTTTAAACTGTTCAGCCTTTAGGGTTGACATAATTGCAATTACGTCATGTATATTAGATCGGCATTTCAAGTACAACCCTTTGTACTACAAGTAGTTAAATTTAAATATTTTAAGTGCCTGTTGGCATTACCGCGCATTCTATATTTGCATCATTGTAGCAAAACCTAGCGACAAACCGTATGTATTAAATGATGATTATTAAGTAAAGATCTATAAAGTTCAATTTTTTGTTTGTAGCAGATATATCTATAATTGTAGTGATTTTAAAGTTCATTGCATGTTGAGTCACCTTTACACTTTTGACCTAAATTGGTTACGTTTGCGTCAGTACACGTCAGTATACACGTACGCGTCACAGTTTCCTACCGTATTTTATTCGCATCACACCGAGTAAGTCAATTTTGGCCTCTCAAATATTTGTTTCGTGGCCATCAAAAGAAGTTCATTTGGCTCATTTTTGGTCCCTTTCCGATTGTACCGATTTTCTAGCATTTTTACCACGAAGATTTCTTGCACTGTGCTCTAATGGGATATAACGTATACATTTGTTCAACGTTTGGCATGTAGTTGGCTATACTTGGTGCTAGTTGTTGCCATATGCATGAGCGAGTTGTTCAATCTCTTTTTACTCTCGTTGAACCATATTTGTGAAACTATCTTCCAATTTATCACCCGTAATTCTTGGGTAATTCTTGGTTTACAAGCAGTCCTTGCATATGTCCCGCTGACAGCCCGATCGATATTCAAGTATTTATGCATTCAAATATTTTACCCATCCAGCCCAGAAAAGACAACTAATCTACAAATTGTTATACGAATAGCACTATTAGAATGGTTTAATTAAAAATATTTAAACCATTCTTAAACCTAAACTAAAGCTTCAGCTGTATATTGCATAATACTTAAGTTGCTTGATAACTTGTAATTCAGATTCCTTTTGCAGCTGCAACGTTTTCAGTTGAGCTTTTGTAGGTATACTGTTACTGTATGAAGATTTTCACCATTGGCATTGCTCGAAGCCGTTTATCTCGTGCCCTGAATGGAATATAAATTGACCTCACGGATGCAATTATTAAAAAGTACTCACAATCGGAAGTTTATTTTTTTTACAATTTGAAGTACGTATGTCTTGTCACGCACACGTATTGATAAAAATAGCACTGACATCAACCAACGGTAGTGTGGGTAACAATATTGGTGGCGCACCCTTTAACGGCTGCCATACAGCATTTTAAGATAAGACAGTTTGTTCCCAAGTCAACGCTATTAAGAATATATAATGCCATTGTTTTATCACACTTTGATTATTGTAGTTTGGTTTGGGATAACTGTTCCGAGTATCTAATTGCAAAAGTTGCAAAATAGAGCCGCACGAATCATCACTGGAACGTCATATGATGTTAGCTCTGATGAAGTCTTGAACGAATTAAATTGGAAGACTCTAAAACAAAGATTTAAGAACAATAAGACCATTTTCATGTACAAAATAAGAAATGATACAGTGTCACAAACGGTCCCTTGTTATTGAAAAGCAGGTGCCTATGAACCCTGAAGGGTTATCGTTTTTAAATATTTTTAAATAATAATAATAATAAATAACACAAAACAATGGGCGATCCAAAAACGTTATCAGTTTATCCACTGCTTTTGTGCAATTCCAATTCGTTGAAAAGTCGTGAATTATTGATTCTTGTCCTCTTGTAACCAGCTTGATTGATGTATACTTGTTCTTGGTAAGATTGTTCTTGATGTGGTGTATGGCACACAACAACACATAATCAGTATATAGATCGATATCAGGGAGTTAAATGTGTTAGGCGCTAGAAGGTACGCGGTATAAAGTTAACCGCTGAAATTCGGAGTGCCCGACTCGTGATTTGTTTATATTATTTATCTTATGACACTCATCAAGCATATAACAACTACAAGATGATGACAAATTGCTCTCACAACAACAAGTAACGCGATCATAACAACGTACGATTTTGCTGTATACGAGAGGCGTTTCGTTTTAACCTTTAAGGGCACCTTTTCTATTAAAAATTGTCACATTTTCCTTGTTTATTTACTGAAAATAAACTGAAAATACGGCATTTTAAGGAAGTTTGGCCATTTCACATTTGGGGACATGCATGTGACCTCCATGCCCCCATCATACTTCCATGCATGCTGTTTCATACTACATGTATGTTAACAAGACAAAGATCAGACGTACTCATGTTTATACAGCTTTCCCCATAGATAATAAAAAAATGCAAAGCAGATTTAGTCATTCCTTTCTAATCAATTATATAAACATTTGCTTTCAGGCATAAATTTGTCACTATTTTGGACTTGATTCTGTGAGGTTTCTAAATCTAATCGTGCATTATAAATGATGGCAACGAATCTCTCCTAGTTTCCTATATAGGCGATAAAATATATTAATACTCAATTTTCGTAAACTCGCGTTCTTATTGGTCAATTTCTACCACGTGTGTGCATTTTATAGAGCAACAACGCACTGCCGTGCCGTTATAGCTTATATCAGCACGGCAAGATGGCGCCCGATTTCACCGCGAATGGACCGGAAAAGTTTATAAGATTTCGTTTATTTTAAACCGAAGACAATCCCAAAACCACGAAGTGGCCAAATTTCTAAAATAATTCCGTATTTAAACGTAAACATGTGTTGTTTATTTAGTTTATTTTACGAATTTACGGATATATGTTGTGAATGATTGGCGAAGCGGCGAAGCCGATTGAAAATATATTCGTAAGTCGGCAGACAGATTCAAAACAACAACAAGGCTGTTTCTTATATAAAAGCTATTTGTCGTTTTAAAATATTCTAAAAACACGTTTGCATATTATCAAAACTAAACAAGGAACTAGTAAACCGTTAGTTCAACAAAGTTTATAGAATGTTTTTGCTCATAATTCATAAAAAATACCGCCAAAGCGTTTACTCAAATTGAATATTAAAACGTTTAAAGCACTCTTTGTTCGTGCATTATCGTGATTTACAAGCACTGGTTCACGAACAAGGAACTCGAAGTTTAATACTGCACTCGAGTGACTCGACTGCGTCTCGTGCGGTATTAAACTCTCGTTCCTTGTTCGTGAACTCGTGCTTGTGAATCCCGATAATGCACTCACAGAGTGCTTTCTCTATTAAGGGTAAAAAAGGGTAAAAATTGAAGCTACATGGATGAAAGCATGAAATCAATACACAAAACATAATTTCGTCTATTTTTGTTGCCAAAATAGTTGATCCTTTAGATATTCTAATTTTCTTGTCATGTTCTGTATATATTTCTTGAATTTTGTATGTTTTATCTTTTTAAATTATTTTTCCAAAATCAAGATGGAAATTAGTAATAAATGAAAAGGTTCTGGCGGGAAAATCATACGAGTCTTAGTCGGCTAATTTCGAAGTAGCTAGTATTTGTGTAGTTTTTAATCCTTGGTATTAGTAAATTCCATTTTTAAGTGACATTTTTGTTTATTTTCAGGTCAATTTTTTGGTGCGTAAATTGTTATGAAATTAGTAAAGACATTATAATAATTCAATTGAAAGATGAAGTTTCATAATAGAGATAGGCACGCAGTAGAAACTGTTTTTCTAATATCAGCACTCTTTGTCTTGTTTTCCTGTTGTATTGGCGCGCTGCCGTTTACAGTGAAACCAGATGAAATGGCAACTGTTTTTGGAAAGGCGTTTACTTACAAACTGCCTGCTGAGATGACCACGCACCATGGTTATACATTTAAGGTAATTAAATATGAGTGATTGTTAATTATAGGTAATAACATGGTCATTGGGCACAAATTCATGGCCCACCCATGTTACAGTTAATTTATTTTCCCCTCAACTGAGATCTGTATAGACATTTAAATATTATATTTAGATATTATGATAAAAATATTGCTATGATAACAGAGGCGTAGGACACAGGTCGACCAAGGTAATCAGGGTAGTGCGGAGGGCACCACCCAACATGGGGAGTCTGGGGGCATGCCCCTCAGAACATTTTGAAATCTAGTCCCTCTGAAATGACTTTTTCAGCCATTTTTGAGTGCTGTTAAATAATATAAATTAAATAATAATTATGTTGGCCCACCCCCAAAAACCATTTTTAAATCTCTCGCCCAATCAACCGGCCCACCTCCCTCCTAAACAATGAACAGTCCCTAACATGCACGAGTGAGTTTTTCAAAGACCTCAAAATATACATAAAAATTCGGCGGTGGAGTAGGATAAAACTACCTGAAAAATACAATAAGAACTTCGCGTTTCGAACGAAGGGCCTTCCTAAGGGATACCGAAGGAATTTCCTCCCGCCCGCATTTTCGTGCGCCCTTTATAACTCCCCACCCTTTAACTCCCCAATCCTTTATAACTCCCCATTAAAAACCCCATTAATTATGAGACAAACTTGGAGCAAGTCTAGTGTTTTGCCAGCTGTAGCCAAGTCAGTCTTTTAAGATTGCAGAGGTAATCGTCATTTGTGACCGTTACGACTTAGTGGAAACCAAGACGTTTTTCAACACGAAGGTCATGCATGCCATGTATATAATCTAGCTGTTTAAGATGGGGACAGGCGTTCATAAAGTTATGAAAGCGAAACTGCATACTCTTGACGATTTCACTCTTGACGATTTCAAGCAAGAACTGCTGAAGCCATATAATGAGCGAGTGTATGGTAACGGCCGTGTTTACTTGGTGACTTTTTCGAAGGTTATCAAAATTGCTGAGTATTAATAACATCCATGAAAACTAATAAGATTATAGGATGGAGACAATCGCCTCATCAATTGTTTGTGTAATTATTGTTAATAATACGACGTTTTCTTCCAAGTTCTAATCATACTGTTACACTATTTTTGCGCAAAGATGCACTTCAACTTTTAAAATTGACTGTATTGCAAAAACGCACACTCCTCTGGGCCAAACAGAATTGAGATATTTTTTAATGCATGTTATTTTCCTATATAAACTTCTTACAATTCTTTCAGTTCTATGCATCTGATAGCCAGAAACCTTATAAATGATTTGCTGAATGATTTCTTCTTACATTGCTAGGTTTCACCTATCAGACAGAACGATTTATTCGCGCGAACAGACATTTGGGATGAATTACTGTTTTAGTTTGAACAAAATCTCTGTCGAACCAACTAACTTTTTTTTTGGTGGGGGGCGGTCTCCTTCATAATCACGCGCTTGGTACGCCCCTGGCCAATGACAAAGAACCAATTGAGAAACACCTCCAACATCAGCTACTACATGTATAACTCAAACAACAACAATAGTGACAACAACACCAACATCAACTACCGTTTTACTACTTCTACAACAGAAAATACATTCAACAACTAGAACAACAATACCAATAATGACAATAGGTACATGTACGCTTAGCTTACCTATTGTTTAATTATTTAGTTCCATGCACCTGATAGTGAAAATCTTCCGTCCTGGCTGGAATTCGATGCCGCAAGGAACCTCTTTCTTGGAGTACCGTCATCGCATCATGACAAAGGCTCACACACTATCCGACTTGATGTCATCAACGACGAAACAAACAAGACAGCTGACACGATCAATTTCCTCACCATAGAAGTCGTTGAATATGAAGAAGATTTAAACCACTTCAAAATATTACGCACGAACACGTTGGCACAACCTAATAAGAATACATCTCGGTCGCCTCTGGATTGCCCCAGTCATGCCCCTGTTATTGTAGCCACTCTTGTGTTCGACTTGAACTCAAGGAAATTATCTGGTGCAAAGCGAGTTGAGTTGCTGAATAGTGTTTCCGAATGGACTGACATTGATGTGAATCAACTTCGTTGGATGCCAGGCAAAGGGGAGAAGACTGCGTTCAACTTGGAAGAAGTTGTTTTATTGACTGCTGGACCTGGCTGGGTGAGAGATCCTCAGGAAAGAGGAGTTGCTGTTTCGTGGAAGATAGGATGTGGCGATAGTATTACAGGTTTGTAGTTCAGTGTATACAGTGTATTTTTGTTCAAAGAGAACTGAGAGGTTTACCTGAAGAAAGTTATTTTTCGCAACTGCTCCTGGCTAAGTCGAAACATGTATAAATTGTCGTTCGAATATTCCATTCAACTGTTATTCCCATCGAACGAGATGCCGAGAAAAATCTTAGTATTTACCCATATACCATATACTGGCATGCCTCCCATATATATATACACGAACTTGCGGTTAATGCTCAGCAACTGGACTCTGTAGCTCAGCTGGTTAGAGCGCTGCACCAGAATCGCAGGGTCGCAGGTTCGATTCCTCTCGGAGGGACTAAGGTTGCATTTTTCGCAAATGCTCCTGGCTAGGTCTAAAAATGTATATAAATTTTCGTTCGAATATTCCATCCACAAACACCATCGACTATTATTCCCATCGAACGAGATGCCGAGAAAAATTTCGCTCTCCTTTAAGCAACAGTTTTTAGAGCAAGAAATACAACAACAATTATAACAAACTTCAACCTCGTACCCAGGGCATTTCCCTTGAACAAACTTGCCTTATATTTTACTTTTTCCGATCATACATCTCTTATTCTTTTTTGTAAAGTGAAAGCGATACTTTCACTCATGCTATTCTCATGTTGACAATGAAATTTCACGAAAGGTCCACCCATGCAACGATGATGAACTTTGCAATTAGCTAGCTATCATTGATGAACTTTGAAATTAGCTAGCTATCCTTTTCACGGGTGTAAATTGCCAAGCAGAATCATTACCCTCACCCCGGGCTAACGCCCGGAACGGCACCGTTGCCTCGGGGTTTAAGAAAGCTCTTATCTAGTTCGAGCAAGCCGTTGGTCAAAAGCCTCTATTAGAAAGGATGAACGCTTGCATGTGTAAAGACTTAACTTAGTAACTAGCTAGGAGTTTTGATGTAAATGTATGTATATTGATTTCTGCAGTAGAACTGTCTGTTTAAATATATTAATCAAATTACCTAAAAAGATTTATATATTTTTGATTTACAGTACTGTCTTCTATTTTCGTTCTAGAAAGTGAAAAAAGTTACGCTTCTGTTAGTCACCTCAAATCTGCATCTCAAACCGGAGCTTTCGAGAAAGAACTAAGTTCCCCTGTAGTTGGATGGCATGTGACTTATGGCCGAGTGAAGCATCGTCGAGTTGTTCGTGTCCGTCGCCAAGCACTGGCGCAAACGCCAGTGCCGACATCGGCTTTCGTGGCTCCCACAGCATCTATTGTCACTCAAGTTATCGGTACTCCGACAATGACTAGATCTCCTACTATTTTTACTGTTACTCCCACTGCTACTAGAATTGTTCCTTCTCCAACGCAAACCACACGCCCATCTGCCACTTCTGTCGCCCCGAGCGTAGCACTACCTACTAGTCCACCTAAAAACACTGAACCTTATCTAAATAGCCCGATCAATAATTTGACCGCGGAAATAGACGTGCCTTTCTCCTTCTATATTCCCCCTGATACTTTCCTTGATAGGGAAGACGGCGCAACGCCTAACCTCCAGCTGGATATATACGACCCAGCTGGGAATCCCATCGACTTATGGGTAGAGCTTGACCGAAAATCTCAAAAACTTCATGGCACTCCGAAACGTGTTGGTGACACGAAAATTGGGTTGATTGTAACTGACAGCAAGGGCTCGAAATCGAATCTACACGTGGTCACTATTAGAGTATTTGGTCTTATTGTACCGCCCTATCTTTATAATCATATTGATCTGATCCAGCTCTACATTGGTCAACCACTCGTATTTAAAGTACCTTATGATACATTTCATGATAAGGAAGATGGCTCAACTCGGCAGCTTAGACTTTCAATGAGGACAATCGATGACGAAGCCTTAGATACCCTTTCATGGGTTGAGTTCGACGCTAAATCCCAAACAATTTATGCTCTACCACATGAAGTTATTATTGGGAAATATGAATTTCTGATGATTGCATATGACAGTGATGGTATGAAAACCGTCGATGCTTTTGAGTTTCATATTAACCCAGCACCCGTAAAACCCAACCACAAATTTGGTCTCAGACTAAGCGCCGATTACAAGAAGTTCGAGGAAAGTGTTACAATTAGAGTTAAGCTGTGCGTGGAGATTGGTGACTATTTTGCTGACCACTTCAACACCTCTTATAATGACATCCGTGTACAGGACTATAGCAAGGGTAGCGTTATACTGGAATGGAATTTCGCGAATATTGCCACTAACATGACAGGTGTATTGGACCACAAAAATAGATTCGTTCTTGATGATACAGACGACGACCCAGTTCTGGAGTTTAAAAACCGTATAGATTCATCGTGTCCAATATCCACAGATTGTTCGGTTACGAAGGTCTGGGTGAAGATTGTAGCGCCAGTATCTACAACATCTGATCCGAATGTGGTAGGCAGAGCTGACGAGGACGATGATGGAACATGGTGGGAGTACACCATCATTCCCGCATTTGTTGTTGCTGCTTTGATCCTCATTATCGGGTTGATTATTATCATATGTATACGATGTCGACGTAAGAGCAAGCTTGAAAAGAACGAAAATGTTGTATTTGTTCAACGGAAGAAGCCCGCTGTGTTTAGAGAGGAATATCCAATGAGGGAAGCGTATGGTAACCAGCCGTTGATCACCCCCAATGAGAAAGCCCCTCTTCCCCCTCCTGCCTACCCTCGAAGTTCAACACCAACTGAAGATCCCAGTGAACGAGTGTTAAGTGACAGTGCCCCATCTTACCAACCGCCATTCGACAGTGGTCATGAACCTGCAGGAAATTCTCGCCCACCTGTTGCCAGCTACCGTCTGCCTCCTCCTTATGTTGCTCCATGAACTCCCAGAAACATTTCGTGATTAAGTATTTGTAACATGAACTGTCTAGCCCATTTTAGGCAAAAATTTTAAAGATTATAACAGTGTTGTTTGTTCGTTTAGTGGAGATGTATATACGTCCTTTCTTAAACGTAAATTCTAAAAATATCTCCAGTCATGCTTATAAGATTTCACTCTATGTTTATATAGTAGATAAGGGTGGGTTTAAACTTTAAACGAAGAGCTACTGGATAAGTGTTAAATGAAAAGTTAATGCTTCGATTCCAACGTTCACACCTGATTGTGTCGTAACTTGGATGTAGAATTAGGGTAAACATAATGCATGTTAGGTTGAGAAATGTAAGGATGTGCAGTTATATTTAGGAATCAACCCATTCTATAATCACAGCGATATCCTAAAGTTTTGACGTTTGCATAAATATCATGGCTTTGCTGGTATCGTCATTTCCTCATATGCTTACACGAAGTTCCGTGTCTACATTCCTTGCTGTTAGAAACTAAAACAGCATGTTTTCCATAGTGAGTCTTAATGTAGAATTTTGAACATTTTAAAAATCTCGCAGCCTTTCTTAATAAGCCTGACTGGAGATAATTTCTTTTTAATTCGCTACATGAGAAAATATTGATAGCATTTAACTACAGGATTTAAAAATTCTACACATATAAACCTTATGGCTTATATCCAGCAGTTAGGAAAATATTTGGAACTGTTCGCGAATAACGCTCTATCGTAGCGCAAAAATGTCATTGTGTAAAAACGTTTGTGTTATCGTTCTTTACTCCGCGATGAGCAAAACTGTTGGATGTATACGAAAAAAATAAACGAGTTTTAGTTAGATGTTTTGTGGTGAACCTTGTTAATTTTCTATAACCGTCCATGTGACCAGGATAGGGACTTCCTGCCAGGCCTCTTGCGGGTCCAAGGGTCCACCCAAGTTCGTATTTTCCTCCATTTTCAGACTCGACTTTTTAATATATATCATATTTGCCCCATGGACATATTAAAACACTCTTCATGACCAGGTTGTTCTTCCCTTTTCTGCTTATATTTTAGACAAAAGAGACCTTGATTGTGGGGCGAACATACTAGCTTTCTGGGGCAAGGGTAGAAGCTGGGGGCACTGGTAAGTACTACATCTTCTGGAGCTGTAATGGTGCCTGACCCAAAACCAACCCTAACCCTAGAGCCCTGCGGGCCTCTGGGTTGGTGATCATTATTTCGACTAAATCAAGGTTGGGTAAATTGGGGAAAGAATTTGCCCCAAATCCAGTCGTACGATTGCTTATGAATCCGAGTATGTTGTACGGATCTTTGCGTTCTTTAAGCCGAGAAACCTAAAATTACACAATCTTCAATTTCGCGTGTAGAATTACCGCGCCGATTTAGAGTTCTATTATATTCTGAAACAATTTGCGCAAAATCCTGCCTTACGATTGCTTCGAAATTCAACTGTGTGCTAAATATTTCTATCGTGTATTTGCCTCTCAATTGCATATAATAGAAATTGCTTTATTAAGCGGTCCTCTATTTGGCGGCCACCCTCTTTAAACGGTCATGCGCGTCAAGGTCTCCAAAATAATCGCTATAATTTACCTTAGATTACCGTTCTATTATACTGCCACCTGCAGTTAACGGCTACGGCCACTTATGAAAACTTACGAAACTATAACATAATGAACTAAATTTGGGACCTTAAAAGAGGCCGATTACATGGACCGGGCTAGCCCGGTTATGCGGGCCCGCCCGGCTTAACGAGACGACTTTACGATTACATGGACCGGGCTGAAATAAACTCATTAACCCTCATTTTTTCAACTGTTGAATAATCGTTGCTATATATTAATTGAATATTGTTTATATACTACATTTAAGGCCTTCCTCGCGTATCGATGGATGTTTTTTGGTGTGAGCCCCGGTAACATTTTGCACAGGTGGCTAAGCCCCCCTAAAAATAGATTAAGTTGGAAATATATTCCCTATGTAATATGTTTATATATATAGATATCATTGAAACGATGGCCTAATTATTTGAGAAAGTTCTTGTTTAAAAAGCGTGGGCTCTTTTCCATCGTCAGGTAAATTCAATTATGCTTAATTTTCTGGCGATTATTGCCCCCCACCAAGTCATCCAAACCACCAAAACTGATTATGAAGAAAATTTTTCCAGCAATTTTCCTGTCCAAGTTATTCATGCATGCATGCCCCCGGAACCTCTATGTTTCAGCCACTGATCTGAGAGTGCACGTGGTTTCAGCCCCCCTAAATTCAAATATCTTCCTACGCCATTGTATTGTGGGGCAATAAAGTGCTGCCTCATGGAGGCAGCATTCTAAGTCTGTCGTTTCCAGGCTTACCGCGACATATATTGGGGTGTCGAGGAGAATTTGAGATTTTAGAATGGATTGATGACGTTTTGTGACGTCGACGTTTTTAGCACATTTACTTCCGCCTTTGCTCGTGTTAGATTCGTGGGAATAATCTCGTGAGTAATTCTCGTGGCAAAACTGACAACGATTTTGCAAAATTATCGAAAACTCGATCTTGCTGCTTTTGCTCGTCATTACAAAGTTAAGGCTAAATGTTATGTTGTGTTGATGTTTATGTTGAATTGCTGGAGGTTGTTACTAAAGTTATATAGTCACGCGGCTGTGCATGTTTACTTGGTTAGCGTCCTCGCCCGACCTGAGGAAAGCCCTCGACCGACTTGCAACATTTACCCATATCTTTTACTCTGGCCTTCCCACACTAAAAATCGTAACATATTAACATGCCCATTGAGTCTTGTCAGCATTGCGTTGCAACTTACATGAAAAAATGCTTCTGTAAATGAGTCGCCTTGTTTTAATTTGATACAAATTTAGCCTGCCAGTATGCACGGACATATAATTTAATGAAAGCCTTAACACGTATGAGTTGTGATGTGATGTTGTTTGACTATATATAATATAACATGTCCGCGCATACCGGCAGGCAAGTTTGTATATAGCATATTATGTAAACAAGGGACCCATTATTAATGTTGCGTTCCTGTGTTATAGACATTAAGTCAATTAGGTTTAACGCACACGCCTATGCAGTAGTTCAAAATGTTAAACGTATAATAACTCTGGCTGTATTGGTATATCAGATTTGAAAGACTAGGAAGGGAGTCATTGTTTCTGAAAAATTGTAAAAATAAAAAAGAAATCCTACCGCCCGACCTGAAACAATTGAAATGGGTGGACGCTAAACAAGTAATTTTTTTTATATGGCCTTATGTGAAGTAACTTATAATCCGAGGGGCAATCGCTGATTTAAATCATTTATTTATTGACATTTATTACTCACCTTGTTTAATTTGGTCATTTTCATATTGATCAGTTAATATATTTCTCTCCCCTGAGAAGGCTGAGACATGGCAACAAAGGAAAGCTCTACTTTTGGGTACTTCCAACGTTCTATACATGTAATATTTGTTGTTTGAATTATTCAAATAAATTATTATTTTTTGGCTTTTGAGTTTTGTGAAAGCTTTCTAAGACTAACGCTTGTATTCTAAAAGCTCACTCACACTCAAAGAGTGGAGGTTCAATCTGAGCTTCCCTTGAGTGTCAATGCTATTTTTGAATAGCTGGAGGATGAGTACTCACATAGTATGCATGGTACGGCACTAACCCTCCAGCTATTCAAAAACATACCTGACACTCAAGGAAGCTCAGATTGAACCTCCACTCTTAGAGTGTGGGTGAGCTTTTAGAGTACAGACGTAATCTATTTTGCAAATAATGTATTTTCCCCAATAAAATGTACACGTCTGCATAATCATTCTTGAAAAAACACTAATCACCTTTGTGAAGCCATATGGGCATGTAATTATTCGAAAAACACACCTTCTATGTGGTAAGGCAGCTCTTCACTTGCGATAGTAACATCTAGTTTGTAGTTAAAATTAACAAATCGTATCAATATTACCATTTTGTACAAATTAAAATAAAATAAATATACAGTGATCGACTCAGTACTTCACGTTACAATAACTTTTGGAGGAGTAAATTGTTTGGTTCGAATGGGCGAGGGGATTCTGCATGCATGCCAACACGCAAATAGCGTCGAACTGGAACAGTAATGGTTTTGGGAGACAAAGTACTCTAGAAGGTAGAAGCATTATAGTACGTAAAATGTTGAAGTTTGAAGTGCAAGATATAATTGATGCTGATGGAATTTTACTATCCTGTGTTTTTTATGCTGTACTTGAGTACTTATACATGACTGTGTACTGCCCGGTACTCTACTGCTATGATACAAAATGTGCAAGCAACTATGGTGCCATCCAAGTTAGCCAAATGTCAGGAAGTGTTTATGTTCAATGATTATAGATACAGATAACAGCTAGATTCTATATTGCTACTGTAATATATTAGAATGTTACAATCAAAAATATTCTATGTCATGTATAATCAAATGCTTGGACTGGACGTGCCTACTTTCAGAAAGAAGGAAACAGTCTTATATAGTCTAATATAGCACTCTGAACATGTGGTGCCATATATACATTAAGTGTTTAGGATCAAACTACCTGAAAATTTCAACAAGAACTTCAACGTTGCAAGCGAAGGCTAGTTTGATCCTAAAGAACCCGAAGCTTACGATACTATTAATTTAGCACTGCCTGTTGTCAGGTAGGTCATACAACTTTTATACCCAGCTGGCTCTTTATATATATTATATATAATGGCTAAATTAATGTCTTCAATTTCAGGAAACACTCTAGTGTTAAGTCCAAGCCTATAACCATTCAATCTGGCAACTATAAATGTTTCTGCGAAACTAACTACAAACGCGATATTGAGTCAATTCCGTGGCACTCTATTGGATCTCTTGACGATCCAGTGATGGCTTGGGAGACCTGGAAAATATTTTTCTTGCAACTTGCCGATAAGCATGTACCAATTAAGAAAATACCAGTAAGGAAAACCTGTTCTCCTTGGCTTTCTGCCGAAATTGAGGATTTAATGTGGAAAGAGATCGCTTAAAACGTAAAGCAGCTATTACGAACGATAAAGAAGATTGGGTAAATTTTAAAACTAAAAAAATCTAGTTAACTATAAGATAAAAAAGAGCAAAGAACAATAATGTAACTCTTTCTTCAAAACAATACTGATCGAACTAGGAAAACTTGGAAAGGTATCAACGGTCTTCTTTCTAAGGCCAAAAACTCAATTATTATACCTAAAATCTTAGTAATCGATACCGAAATTACTGATCCTGTGGCTATGAGCGATGCTTTAACAAATATTTTACGGAAATAGGACCTATATTAGCAGCACAAATCTCACCCACTTCGAATGCTACTTTTTATATCATTCCTCAGACCAATCAAAATTTTTACTTAAATGAAGTATCTTCTTTCTGGATTAATTGATAAACTATCGACATGTAAGGCTAATGGTCTTGACAATATCTCTGTTCGACCATTGAAACCCAGTGACCCCACGTACTACTATTGATTCACTAACTCATATTGATTGCCTAACTCATATAATTAATTTATTCGTAAAGGAATTATCCCTGTTGACTGGGAAAGGGCCGGGATATCAGCAATTTAGAAGCAGGATTCCAAACTTGATCTTAATAACTATAGGCCTATTTCAGTCCTTCCTGTAGTTGCCAAAATTTTTGAGAAAATCGTCTTTGATCAAACTTGTGATTTTCAATAACCTTCTTTCTGAGATGCAGTCAGCATTTAGACCCTTACATTCAACCTTCACTGCGCTGCTTGATGCCACCGACCAATGGAATAAAAATATGGATAACGGATTGATTAATGCTATACACTTTGTTGATTTAACAATCAAAAACATCATTTCTTGAGCATTTGTGTTTTGGCCGGCATGTTGAATGGCACGTGGATGCCATCCAACATAGTCGCCAAAAAACAAATGCTTGAGGGAAGACGTGTTGTATTAGACATGTCTATATTCTGTTTAATGTGATACTATAGATTGCTTTTAAAAGCTAACCTAAGTTTTTCGCGTTAGGCTTAGAAAAAACGAAGCTTTCAACGGCATTTGAAAATAATGCTGACGTCAGCAATAAGAATTATTCAAACCTTCTTAACTCGCGATGGAATAAATGTATCGACTTGAAATTTGTTGTGAATACTTGTTATAATGACATGCCAAACATGTTAAACAGCCAGTTTTATATGTTGCACGTTAGAAATTTTAGAATTTAGTCACGTGATGGTGCGAAATCCTATTGCTGAAAAATCCTTTGAGTATTTAACAGAAAATGTCCAGGAGTTACCAGAAGCTATATATTGTCACCTGAGTTGTTATCACGGACATCACCAAGCTACAAAGGGCACGGAAGACTGAGGCGAACGTTAGAGCAATACCTCCAAGTAGTGGTACTAAGTCTAAGAGCGATAACGATGAAGCTGATGGCCCAAAGGACAAAGTGAGAAGAACAACCAGACAATCATCGGGCCTTGGATGTGGAATTGAAACAAGCAACGTCGAAATCATCCAATGTTCTTCCAGAATGTTGTTTAATCTGTAAGGAATACGGACCTATTTATGTTACCGATCCGTTAAATTTTGGAATTCTAAGAAATCTATGTACACTGCGTGAAGTGCTTTTATAAAATGAATATCCCCGCCAGTATTTCCTGTCTCTTGAAAAACTGTGACGTCAATTTTTGCACTTCTTACCCCCAACATGGGAGTCCACAAGATGCTGCTCAAATGACAAAAATTCCGGTCCGCATGTTCTTAAAATGGCATCTCGAATTCCGCTATCTCTCTCCCGTCTCTCGTTCCCTCTCGTTTTCGTAACCAAAAATATACCCATACAAATTAATTCCGCATCCGAATTAGCCATTTTCCATATCTATTGATTTTTTAATTAGGCTTCAAAGAAGCGCGTAAAGCAGAACCTCTCTGTCGCAGTAGAAATGAGAAAAGTAGTAGTTTGGTATACTGCGAAAGGCAGCAGAAATGAGAAATGATGATAGTGTTCTCGTACATATTCGAGGAAGATATTGGGTTGCAATAGAGGCGAGATGTCACAAGAAATGCTACCAGAAATTCACGAAAAGCCTGTCAAACATGAAAATTGCAAAGCCAGACTCAGAACTCACAAATTATGACCAGGCGTTTGATTTATTCTGTTTAAACATTATACAGAAAAGAATCATCAACAATAAAGAAATACTGCTTTTGAGTTATCTTCTCAAAAAAAATACATAGATTTTGTAACATAAATTGGCGGTAGTACTGTTCCATACCAAGCTGCACGATTAAAGAAGAGGATTCAGTCACGCTATCCGCAAGTAGTGTTTCACGCCTCTAAAACAATGAACAAAGGAACACTTGTGTACTCTGATGATATTGTTCCTGGTGAAATTGCTGATGATATGATGGACATTGATGCAGCGAAGAAGAGACTTCGTTTAGAATTGTTAGGGATACTGCTCAACATCAAATCTTTCATGCGGCAATGGAGATCAAAGGGATGTTGAAAGAATGCAAAGGTGTAGATGAATGGCCACCTGACTCAAATGATTTGACGCTTGACCTTGCAACAGAATCAATCCGAATTAGACTGTTTAACTTCGTTACTTGGACACTTGGATATTCTGACGAACCTGTGATGGATGAAAGAGTGATAATATCTCGCAGTCAAAGTTGAAGGTAGTCTCAAGATATCGTATATGCTGAAGAAAAAGGGAGAAAACAAACGCATAAATCGTTGGCTCTTGGCATGACTGTGCGTCACCTTACAGGATCAACAAAGCTCATTAATATTTTGCACGGATTTCGACACTCGGTTTCGTGGTCTACTATGCGCACACATGATTCAGCACTGATTGCAATTAGTAACACAGCTGAGCAAGTTATTATTCTAAGAAATGTAAAGGTTGGATTGTTTACCACGATTGCATGGGACAATAAAAATTTGAATGAAGAGACTCTCACTGGTAAAGGCACCACACATGTTTTAAATGAATCGTTGTTCAAAGGGGAGAGGCTGCGCATAACAGCAAATTTATCGTCAGTAAAAAGCTACGTTCCGTAGAAGCTCCTGAATCAAATATCCAACCACACACTAGCACAAAGAAAAGTGTACCAGCCTTAAATCAACACATGTCTGACCTTGATATAGACATCCACAACAACTATTTCTTTCAACTACCTGGGATATGCGTCGACTTTGCTTTCATAGTGTGTCGAATCTGTTCGTCCGATATTGGAAATATTGTACCTGGATTCAACAGTCAATTAGTTACACAGGATTCAACAGTCACTTAGTTACAGATATTCCAAATGCATGCATCTAGCATCGGTTATCTCCCAGTGATTGACAGTTCAGCAACCGATTTGGCAACCATCAATGCGTTGCTAAACTGCATTAGTCAACGCCTCCGGCTTCTTGAAATTGTCCTTGTTTTTGATGAAGCAATTTATGCAAAGGTTCAGATGATAAGATGGAAAGAAGAATTTATGAATTGTATTGTCGTTAGGCTTGGGGAGATTCATACAATTATGTCATTTTGTAGTGGAATTGGGAAGATCTTCAAGACTTCAAAGGTGCATAATATGAAGATGTCAGTATCTTCTTCAGAACGTTGGAAATGGCATTTCAAGAACTCTAGATTTCGAAATTTTCAAAATCCCCAAATTTTGAAATCCTCATACCCCCAGGATTGACCATTGGCTAGTTTTAATAATATTATATGCAGTTGATGTTCTCTATTTAACAACTCACTCCTATCATATTCTCTGACTATTTCCTGTTTTAGGATATAATGATAGAGTTCGAGATTCTAGCATTTGGTTCTGTTAAAGGCGTTCTTCTACAGGGAAGCACTACAACCGATGTATTAGAGCTCACAAACTCGTATACGAAACAATGCAGCGACTTGACCAAAACTATTGGATTTGACCAAACTATTGGATAGCTCCATTAGAAACGGCCACCCGGGATGGTACTTGTTCTAACCACTGTGCCATCAATATCCCCATAATCTTCATATAACCCCCTTTCTATTCGTAATGGTAGTTTTAAGGTTGTGACAGTACAAGTTTATTTTTTGGGAAAGGAAAGGCGACTGCATTAAAAGTAGCGAGAAGCAAAGACGAGGATGCTACTTGTTTTGCCAATTTGGGTATATCCGTATCACCATCTGAAGGTGTGTCACCTATATGGGTATGAATGCGAGTCTGATGTAAATATAATTCGGTACCTTGCCTTTAAAGCTGGAAAATACGAGGAAGAGTTGCTACCACCCAGTGAAGATTCTGTCTTGTTGCATATTTATCGAGCGGTCTACCAGTGTTACATTTGGAGAAATGCAACACAACCCATTCTTAACCTTCCAAATTTCACTGAACATGGGTTGATGAGAATGTACAAGTCTTCATCAAATGGATGAGCCTTCCTCCAGCACCTGACTCTATTCTCGTGTTGGTCAACTACAAATGCACTAAGGAGTGACGTGTGAAAACAACCGATGTTCATGTCTCATTCTGACAGTGACGCGTTTGACCGTTATGATTGCTCAAGTGAGTCAAGTGACAGTGATGAAAGTGACCAGTGAAAAGTTGGGTATGGTGACATTTTATATTCTAAACAACAACAGTCAAAATATTTAGCCTATAAACGCAAGCCTAAGCTGTACAAGTTCTATGCAAACCATCCAGTTTAATAACTTTTTGAGATCTTTTAATTTAAAACATTATTAATCCATCATTTAAAATCATAACTCGGTCACGAAATTGAGGGACTGGGATATAATTTAACGAATTGTAGCTGATGGAATCTTGTAAAAACGAACGGAATAAATTAAAGATGGCCGCATGCTATCTATATCAATTGAACATTGAAAGTTGGAAAAGCACAAAAACTGCAGGTCTGCAACGTGGGAACTCTTCGGAATTGTGTTCAGCGTGGTCAAAAATCGTAAGTTGTGTAAATATATTTTAGTTCTAGGATATGCTTAATGAAACTGGTTTTCCAGCCACTTTTTCGTGCCACAACATGCGGACTATTATGGCTTTAGTAATAGAACGGTAGGTCTATTTAGAAACTATCTGCCAGAAAGTACTCAAATTAGTGTTATGAACAACGTGTCGTCTGATAGTTGTAAAATAACTTGTGGTATACCTCAGGGATCTATTCTAGGTCCACTATAACTGTTCTTACTATACATAAATGATCTGCCTATAAACCGTGGATTGGTTTCAGATGGGCGTTTATTCGCTGATGATACCAATTTGACATATGCTGATAAAGATCCTAATAAGCTTATCTCTATCCTAGACAAATATCTAATATACTCTTCAAAATTGGCTCAACATGCATAAACTAAGCTTTAATGCTATTAAAACAAAATGTATGTTTATTTCTTCCCTACAAAAATTAACTAATATCTCGGAACAACCCGATACTTCTATTTCTGGAAGTAAAATCGAAAGAGTGAAACATACAAGTGCTTAGGCGTTGGACTGGATGAGGGTTTATCATGGGAGTCTCATGTTTCTGCAATTATTTCTAAAGTCTCCAAGGTAATTGGAGTCTTAAGGAGACTAAAACCACTACTCCCACTATCGACTCTTGTGCTAATTTATAACTCTTTAATACAGCCGCATCTTGATTATTGTAGTGTTGTGTGGGACAACTTGGGCAAGTGTCTAGGTCAAAAGCTACAACGACTACAAAATAGAGCTGCAAGAATTATTGATGGATCGGATTACAATACTCGTTCATCAGAAATTTTACAATCACTAAACAGGGCTAATCTTGAAGATAGACGTACTCAGCAATATAAAACACTTATGTACAAAACGACAAAGAATATGGTCCCGAGTTATCTATCCAGTAAATTCATTCCTACTTCGTCGATACACGAACATAACTTGCGAGGTTCTAATCTGAAATATTTTGTCCCTAGACCCTTGACCGAATCTCTGAAAAAGAGCTTCTCATGACTCATATAGGGGTGCTATTTTGTGGAATAGTTTACTCGTCGAAATTGTAGGGCTCAGTCACTTGCCGAATTTAAATCTCTCACTTCTTTGCATTAATTGTTTTCAAGTAGATACTTTGTAGATTTATATATTTCTGTAATTATGAAATTTTGTTTAGTATACCTTGTAATTAGTTAAGATAACAATTAGTTCAGATAACGTCTCCATGTCTTTGTTTTTAAATTTGTGAATGGATCTCGATCGTGTTTAAATAAAGATGTCAATCAATCAAACAGAAAATTGAAACTGTTCAGGCAGCAACAAATTTGCCATACATATAATGACTGCTAAAATATTCCATAAAGAATACATGTTTATTTCATTACTGTTATGTTGACTTGGATCTTGCTTCACTGCTTGCCAGCCTGATTTAACCATTTGAGCAACAAATACCAGACAAGGTTCGTTGCCTTATTTTTTGTTAAAGTATAATTAAGTTCATAATTGTTGTGCCAAAATAATTTTTTTCATTAATAGATTTCAAACAGTACAATTTTGTCCTCATTTCTTAGTGATATCGAGTTGTACAGTATTACTGAATATTAATATATACTGTCATTGCCAGAAAGGTTGTCCGGATGAAATATATAAATATATATAAATATCGATCACGTGATAATGAATATGCGTCAACTCGCGTGTGATATTATAATGCGTGCCTGTTGCGCGTTGGATTACCGTGGCGAGCTTTCCTAAAATGCATTTCCTAAAATTCGGACGATTTACGATGGAGAATGATATATCAGCGATTATTTTACCAAAGGAGCTATGATGAAATAGCATCACAGTTATTTGTTTGTCCAAACATATTTTTGACTAACTTGTTAACGTCTTCGGTCTTCCTCTGTTGCTAAAGCGAACCTCCGTTCCTTGCTTTCGTTAATTTCCTTCTCGTTCGGCATATTTTAATTGTCAAATTTTAATTTAGCATTTCCCGATATTTTAAAAACCTCGCGAAGCGCCTAAAAGTAAACATGTTATTTTATGATACTCTATACTGTCACCTTTTGCTAGTCAAGAGTTCATACTCATTTAGTTGTAGCTAATTTTTGTTGAGGGATAAACGAATTGCTCGTCAGTATGGATTCAGCACTCGTGGAACAACGCCGGTTGTGAGAGATTATAGTTATGCAAGGTGGGCACCTCATTAAATGACTCCTTGCCAAATGCCAACGGTATATTGAAGAATCCAGATGAGAGATTTAATGCGCACTCCTTTATTCTTTTCTCTACGAGCGTCTTTTACCAGCAATGAATCCATTCAATGGGGAAAACAATGTACATATGTGCTAAACCTAATCACCCAGCGCGTCATGTCCAGGAAGTTATTGAACGTGTTCATCACTCTGGAGCCATTATCCGTTTCTTGCCATCTTACAAATTCAGATTTAAATCCCATAGAAGAAGTTTTCGCAAAAGTTAAACACTACTTGCGACAGAATGGTGTAGTTTTAATTTCGACTAATAACTTGAAATTTCGACTTATAACTTGAAATTTCGACTTATAACTTGAAATTTCGACTTATAACTTGAAATTTCCACTCATAACTTGAAATTTCGACTTTATAATCGAAGCTATAAGTCGAAATTTCAAGGTTATGAGTGGAAATTTCGACGTTAACAATTCGACTTATAAGTTATAACTTGAAATTTCGACGAGTATCTGGAACGAATAGCAGACCGTTTGGGTTATATGTGACAAATATTGCTATGTTATATCAAGAAAGCGACGGAAAAGGGGCATGCAGAATCCCCTCGCCTATTTGAACCCAACAATTTACCCCCCAAAAGTTATTGTAACATGAAGTACTGAATCGACCACTGTAACCATGGTAACACGCAACACTGTATTATTTCTTTTATTTTAATTTGTAAAAAAATATTGCTATTTTTTCGTACTTTTACCTATTAAATTATCATTATCAATTGCCCAACCATATAAAGTGGGTATGCTATTACGTACTCTTTTAGCTTTGATTTACTGTAACATTCAACCTTAGACGTTCACAAAACGTTTCGAAATTTTCATAAAACTTGAACTGCTTTTCGAGCAGTATTTTTATACTTCGACACTTGCTTTTGAAATGAAGTTTTTGATATTTAATGTTTTTTATTTTTCTATAACGTATTTGAATCAATACAAAATACTTGTAAGATCAATCAATGTTCTACTGACCACACAGAATGATCTACGCATTTTCAAATTCACAAACTATACTGTATCCTATAAATCGAACTCGCGCATGCGCATAACTTAAACAACCGTCCATGACAAAAAAAATGGCGGACAACTTTGCTTTTCGCTATGTTTTCACATAACCGTGTGTAAATATCCGAGCGGAATTAGTACCCTCGCACGGCGGTTCGCGCCGGCTCGGGGATAATATATACTGTCTTTTTACAGGAAAGAACCTTTAAGTCCAAACAGTCTATCAGTAACACAAGACTCAACCAAAACATGCCTAAAGAAACTCTGAAACTAAAGTTTGCATTTGGATAAGAAATAAAATATACACAATATTCTTATAGTGGCCATTTGTGCAGAATCTGTCACTTACAAAGTAGGGTGCATTAGGGCACATTTCAGCTTAATGGGTTAACAAGAGGCATGGGGTCATTCCAGAAAACATCCACACCTCTCCTCACAGAGGAAATTGCAAGTAATCCCCCCCTTAATGTTTTGTAATTTTTGTTTACATTTTTATAGTTACCACGGCTATGATGCATGCAATAATGTATTCTTTACCGCATCAGATGAAATTGTATTCCATACTGCAGCATTAGGAATCTGTAACAATCGCAAGACACATCAACGACGTTTCTACAAAGGTGATACAGATTATATATACCTTGTCTGACGGTACAGTGTTCACAGACAGATTTTCTTGGGCAGTGCCCCAAAAACGTACATTTTGATCTAATTTGAATTGGCGATAATAGGGTGGACCCCGTTTGATCTGCATGCCCTCTATCAGGTTACCCTAAAATATGAATATCATCAAACTTTCTGAATTATTATGTTCCAAATTGTTCTATTTTGTACTCCAATTCTTCTTTTAATCCAAATCATACCAAATCTAGGTTGGAAAGACTCCTGAAACGCATGTCTGGGACACCAAGACAACGAGCACAGTTTCTGTATTGAAAGGTTTTCACTGAAGAGGCGTCGTATGTGTTGACTCTTCAGGTAAGTCTTGGATGGAATATTTTATTCGTTCTATTGGCGGAATTTCTGTCGTATAAATACGGCATCAGACGAACTATCAGGACAATATCAACTTATCAAGCATAGCCGGTTTGTTGCAGGACCTTTGGCAGTATTGATAACGCCATCCAACAGGCAAGTTCAAGGGAATAGAAATTTGTTTTCTAAACAAGCATATGACCCCAAAAATCTTTTAGAATGGAGAATAGATTGGGCCCCAAAGTTATTCTTTTGCCCCGTGCCTCCAAATGTCTCTGTGCGGCCCTGGTACTAGGCTGTTACGGTGTTATCAAAACACGGGCCCTTTACTTTTACAGTTACGAGACACGTTGAGTGAGTCGAAAACCATCATTTTTGTATTTTAACATGAATGTATTACTCAGGCCGATATCTCTTATATGAAAACCAAATTTTGATAAAATGAAAACTCTTCGAGATATTTACGTTTCAAATTTGGTTAAACGTTTTTTGCGCGAAATACGGGCATGTGTTGACAGCACTACAGGTCGTAATCGCTGGTTTCAAAGTTAATATCTAGGTGGTTATGACAGCAAGCTGCGTTTTGCTACGTTTTGGTCGGTGTTTGTCGTAATATCAAGCAATCTGCAGACTTTAATGCCTCGAGTAGAATCTAAAACTTCGTGCCGAGTGTCAAATGCATTATGAAACCGAATTAAAAAGCGCGGATTGATCTTACTATTATGCACTATACTCTGATTATAGCCAAAATATATTTGATTAAATAGAGTTCTATATTAGAGGAAGTGTTCGCATGAGTTTCCGTGTTTATAAATTTCTGACTCCTTGCTGCGGGCATAAACACATAAACACATAAACTCATGCGAACACTTCCTCTACTATAGAACGCTATTTAATCCACCTCATGCACTATTTTTAAATCTCGACGAATTTACTTCTGAATTAATTATTTTTAACATCTGTAGGATATTAGATAAATCCAGACATTCGTCTTTATTGGTGCGGAGCGAGCGAGCCTGAAGCGAGCGAGCGTAGCAGCAGCCTAATATGTGCAGAGAGGGGGTTTTGAAGTAAATTTTATTTAGCGCATGGAATTGTGGTCGTGCGCGCTTGCTATGCGCAGAACACAAATTTTAAACTCGCTCAGTTCCAATGCTTTTCGATTTTGACGGACGGAGTCTTCGAATTTTTATCGAATTTCTAAAGCTTTTTCAAGTCTATTTTGACCATTCAAGGTAGGATATTTTGTCTTTTGTTTATATGTTACGTTTACATTTGTTTACTCCTTTTTGGAAAGTTGGCAATCTCAATTTATATATCTATGAAACGCTGAAAGCACACAATCGATCGCAGCTAGATTCAGTGTCTGTTTATATATAAACTATATATTCTGCTAATGTGCTATCGACTTTGCTTGAGCTGTTAGTGCTGTAAAGCATGGAAGTCTTACATAGAGATGTCTTTAAAAGGTTTTTCTATCCATTCGCGTTTGCTTTCTCTTGCTGATTTCCATATTTTGCATCAAATGATGTTTCGTGTATGCCGCTTGACGATTGTGACTTCGTGTGAACTTGACACAAAGTCACAGATATGCAATTGATCGTCTAAATTGCCTGAGAGAATCATTCTGATTTGTGCAAGGTTTGACCTATTAAATAGGCTACTGTAGGCATATAAATATGTTTTTATTCCTATGTTACAATGGACTATTTTTCAGAACAGACAGGGTCTCAGTTCTGCGCGCACTAAGACAAATATTCGAATGGCAATGAGTTGAAATGAGTTGTGCTTTACATGTAGGTGACTCGCATTTCCAAATGCAAAATTATTTTGCGCACATGAATATATTTTTAACGCTTTTATACACTACAAAAATATGCAAATTTCCTTGCGTGGAAGTGTCCAATTACTCATCGCATTAAACATGGGTTTCATGTGGGAATTCCATGTGGAAGAACAATACATGGAAAATATTGATATTTTGAAATAGATGTTACAAAATTTGATGTCTTTCATGTTTCGTGATATATTTAGCTTGTCTCATCCTGCAAACTATGCTAGGGTATGCATCTACTGACAGCGCGCAAGCCACTGGGCCAATGCCAATAATTACCGTCTACTGAATATAATTTGTGTTGCATATTTGTTTGCATGTTTGTTTCAAGAAGCTAAAGAATAATAACAGTCCCGCAGCATTCCCTACCTTGCAGGTACCCTAATTATTAAAACCCCTTTAAGAGACAGACTTGGAGCAAGTCTAGGATCGGCTCTACAATTACCGTTAGTATTCACAGTATATACTTCTGATATTGTGCTCGCTATCATATAATTACTTCTACTAATTTCAAGTTTGTTTGAAAGAACTATAACAACTATATCTAACAAAATGACGGAAAGCTATTTGCTTAATGAATATGTAAACCATTATACACACAAAGCCAGACAGAATGTTTTGGCAAAGCACTGACAATATACTTTTAGTTTCGTCGTAACTTCTATAGTGATATTGCTGTTACCTATACCACATTTCAAGTATACTTTTTCAATGTTTGAACATTAGATTTTATTGCCGTTAATGGCGAAAGATATCTACTCTACACTACACTTTCAGTCGTTACAGAGTATGTGTTTGAATCCTCATTGGATAGCTGAACTCGAACTACGGATGTATGATGTGGATTCTCCGTTTCAACTACGTGAAATTCTCGAACGCTTTTCTTTGCCTTTGGTTTAGGACTAAGTTTAGGAGTAGATTTAGGACTAGATTTAGGACTAGGTTTAGGACTAGGTTTAGGACTAGGTTTAGGACTAAGTTTAGGACTAGGTTTAGGACTAGGTTTAGGACTAGGTTTAGGACTAGATTTAGGACTAGATTTAGGACTAGATTTAGGACTAGATTTAGGACTAGATTTAGGACTAGATTTAGGACTAGATTTAGGACTAGATTTAGGACTAGATTTAGGACTAGATTTAGGACTAGATTTAGGACTAGATTCTGGCTTGCTGAATATTGTTCCAACATGGGGCTGATGGCTTTTCTCTTTAGATTGAAGTGTGTAGTACGTTTGTAAATTTCTTAGTTGATTTTGTAAATTCATCGCTTCTTTATCCGTAATATTCTCGTCGACGTCGTCTTTTGATACAAGTCTCGATAAATGTATGTTTTGTGCTCCTCTTGGGGCTCGCCTGACTACACTTTGAAAATCTTCCTCCTCTTCAACTTCCTGTGCCTAAGATTTTAAGCACATTTTAACATAGGATAATAATTTATACTTATAAACATAGAATATGTTCTTGAATTGAGTACACAACGTCTAAAACTTAAAGTTCTTGAAAACACAAAAAAATTCGGCTTGTTTTACCTTTACTATATCTAACAACTCTTCATTCACTTGGGAACCTCGGTATCCTTCTTTCGTACGATCCTGGACTTTCTACAAAAGCAGAAAATTGAAAAAGGCGATTAATATTTAGTACATTTTGGCAAGAGTGAGACAAGACATTTTTCACAACAGCCCCACTCACTTTCCACCCTTTAAGAAGGTTTGATGCCTGATTGCCTTTGAGCGTTTCGTAGGCCTCTCTTGCTACCTAAGTAAAATATATTGTTCTATTTTAGTATGACAATTTAATTGTATGGGCGATTGAATGACTGAGTAGTTTTAAGACTAAGAGTACATGTTACCAGAATCACTTAAACTATATTACTATAATATATATGCACTAATGCACCAACTCGAGGGTGGGCAGTTTTTCGGATATGCAGTTAGCCCAAGATTTTAGAGTGACGATTTTAATCTTACTGAAGAATATTATAACCTTTATATCTTTTGTCCAAAATGTCTGCGTAGCGTTAGAACTGGATGCTTTTGATGCAACTTTTTTTACCTTGTATTTGGTGGTTAATAAACAGAATGGATCTTATGCATAATGACGCAACAAACTACCACTGCCCGAACGCATTGGGAGTATTTGCTATTGTTTTCTATTGAGATCCTCGCAAAGCATTCTGGTAGTTATACTCACGCACCACAAGGAAACGTCATAATGCATGAGGTCTATTTGGTACTTGTTACAATGTTTCACATGTGTGCTACAAACTTATTGCAAACACATTATGTTAACAACAATGTATTTTGATTTTATTGCTCCTAAAAGTTTTAATATTTCTGGGGCCGGTTGTATAAAAGTCTTAACTACATTTTAACTACATTTATACGCAAAGCCAGACAGAATGTTTTGGCAAAGCACTGACAATATACTTTTAGTTTCGTCGTAACTTCTAGTGATATTGCAGTTACCTATACCACATTTCAAGTATACTTTTTCAATGTTTGAACATTAGATTTTATTGCCGTTAATCGAAAGATATCTACTCTACACTCCACTTTCAGTTCTTACAGAGTATGTGTTTGAATCCTCATTGGAAGGCTGAACTCGAACTACGGATGTACGATGTGGATTCTCTGTTTCAACTACATGGAATTCTCGAACGCTTTTCTTTGCCTTTGGTTTAGGACTAAGTTTAGGACTAAGTTTAGGACTAGATTCTGGCTCGCTGAATATTGTTCCAACATGGGGCTGATGGCTTTTCTCTTTAGATTGAAGCGTGTAGTACGTTTGTAAATTTCTTAGTTGATTTTGTAAATTCATCGCTCCGTTATCCGTTATATTCTCGTCGATGTCGTCTTTTGATACAAATCTCTTCAAATCTCTCGACATTTTCTGCAAATTAATATTTAAGTGCATTTATTAGACACAAATCACATGCACAATGCATTAATTGCTTGTCATTTCCATCAAGTCAACAAGAATGCAGCAATTTAGATAAAGAATAATTTGATCAATTTACATGTATGTTTTGTGCTCCTCTTGGGGCTCGCCTGACAACACTTTGAAAATCTTCTTCCTCTTCAACTTCCTGTGCGTAAAATTTTAAGCACATTTAACATAGGATAATAATTCATACCTGCATTTTACCACAAAAAAACGTAGAATATATTCTTGAGTACACAACGTCTAAAACTTGAAGTTCTTGAAAACACAAAAAATTCGGCTTGTTTTACCTTTATCATGTCTAACAACTCTTCATTCTCTTGAAGGGAATCTCGTGATCCTTCTTCTGTATGACATTGATATTGCTACAAAAGCAGAAAATTGAAAAAAAGCGATCAATATTTAGTACATTTGGGCAAGAATAAGACAGGACATTTTTCACAACAGCCGCACTCACCTTCCACTCTTTAAGAAAGTTACTTGCTTGATCCCCTTTGAACGTTTCGTAGGCCTCTCTTGCTATCTAAGTAAAATATATTGTTATATTATGACTATTTGCATGGACGATTGAACGATTGAGTAATCTTAAGACTATAAGATGGTACATCGATCGTTCATGAGCAAACGGAGAATTATTCGAGAGGACATCACGATTTTCGGATATTTCTGCAACAATGCACGTTTTCCAAAGTTAGCCCAACATTTTTAGAGTGACGTTATGAAACATAGACGGTAAATTCATAATATTGACCCAAAGGCCAAATATTTAAAGGCGGGAGTCTACGGCGCAGGTGAATTTCAATATTACTAAAGAATATTATAACCTTTATATCTTTAATCCAGAATGTCTGCGCAGCGTTAGAACTGGATGCTTTTGGTACAACTTCTTTTATCTGTTAATAAAACATATTTTGTTATAAGAAGGTTTCACTAAGCACTATCGTACAGCAGATGGCGGTCGATCGGCAGCAGAGAAAATAATGTAAATTCACTATATGTAGTAGTCTTGTATTTGGTGGTTAATAAACACAATAGACCTGGAAAAAATGGATTGTTTTCTATTAAGATCTTCGCAAATCATTCTGTAGTTATACTCACGCACCGCAAGGAAACGTCATAATGCATGAGGTCTATTTGGTACTTGTTACAATGTTTCACATGTGTGCTACAAACTTATTGCAAACACATTATCTGAACAACAATGCAATTTGAATTTCTTTCTCCTAAAATTTGTAATATTTCTGAAGTTTACCACCATTTGTTGCCCTGCAATGCTTACTGAAATCCATAATCTATATACGAGAGCGAACCCTAGCTGAACGACAACTTGGTAATTATTTACCTTTAAAACAATGGTAGCAGTTAAAAAAATACAGATTATGTTGACAACAGTCAAAACCAAGCTGATAATCGCCATAATAGCCGCTTCTGTGCCCATGTCACAACTGTACGTAGGCATGTAACTGTTGTCTTTGAACGGAGGACATTTTGACTAAAAATAGTTTTAGAGAATGGAATTAGTTTATGAGAAAATATTTACACGTAATTGCAATTCTCATCATTCATGATCAAGGATATTACAATGCGATGCATGTTTTTACGTTTTAAATAAATATATGCAGTTTACTTCCATACCATTGAGGTATTGAATTCAGCGCTGTCCAGTAATACAGGTGGTTTTATAACTGTAATGATAGAATATGCCCATAGCATCCCCTATATACAAAGAGAACATTCTAATACTTGATTGGATATGTTTAATGTTCAAATAAATGTTAAAATTTAGGAACATAGCAAGTCCCATTCACAAAAAATTGCTTCTTAGGTATTGTAATTGCCAAATAAAACAGGCAAACCAAGGAACATCAAACTAGCACTTACAGAATTTACTGCAGGGGTCAACAATGAAGCGGATATTGCCACGCCCACCAGTGAACGAATGTTACCACCCAATACAGATAACGCAACAGCAGCACCTGATGGTAACGCAATTAAAACACCAACCCACAAACCACGCGTCCTACCCCTAGACGAATACGAGTATTCATAGGATAATAAGTCCTCAGACCTCAGTTGACCTCAGTTGAGATAATGATCAGCACATTATAGTTTTCTAATAGTTTGATTTCGTTCATAAATTATGTCAACAATTAGTTTATACTTTGTCTTGGTCTTAGCTAATGCACGGTTTCAGACGCATCATTTTTGCAGAGGATTTTTCACACTAGCGTAAGTCACTTGCACGGGTCAAGTAAACGATCCCCACTGCATCAATTACCTGCTAGTCATTTCCGGTGTAGGCCAAATACCTTTCGTTGTATCCCATGATGCACCATTCACACTTAGCGGACCACAAACAAAACCAGACAGAAATCCTAACATGCAAAGTTGCAAATTAGCAATTAAACGGTTGTTGTGAAAAGGTTGCAGGAAAAAAACTTTCAAACAATTTAAATGCAAACTTCACCGACAACAACTGAAAGAATTAAACCACAAAGTCCTGTTTTCAGTCCAGTATTTCTCAAGCTTTTGTTTTTTATCACCGTTCCAAACGTTCCACCAAGAATTGGACCCTAATGAAAATAATCTTACTGACTTACTTTTATTCAAGTAAATTACGTACTATGTAACGGCACAGTCCGTTCACACATGACAATTTTGTTTACATTTTTGTATCCGAAATAATGAACTGGTGACAACTATATATATTTTCCTGCTTCCAGGGTACGTAAAGTAAATGATCAAGGATTAACGATCAGGCTTTGCATAGAAAATATATAGAAACTAGTTAAATTGTTTGTTTCACGAGCTGGAGACTCCAATGTACACATGCGCAGAACGGACTGGGCCGCATCGTTGTATACTTTGAAGCACATACCATAAGCGGTGATACCAATATACTGGCAACCAACACAACAGCATTGTCTTCAGCTAAGCCAACTGCAGCTATCAAACTGTACCCAGGAAACAGATAGAATATATATTCTGCATATTATCTCTATACAAAATGTGGTTACTGCAAATGCAAGCTTTTACAAATGACTCAGGTCTATTTTACCGGAGATTCTCACCTGGCTAAGACAGTAAACATCACAAAATCAAACGTTAAAAGTGCTTGATATTCTACACCTTGCACAACCTAAACATGCAATAATGTAAAGCAGGAAAATTGAGTTTACAGTAGTAGTCCAAAATTTTCAGACAATACAATCAAGAGAACTCGCATCGTGGGGAAAATGGGATTGAAACCAATTTCTCACATGCAGTTGTGATTCTGTAAAGGAACTCACGTGCTCTACTGTCAATCTAGATTTTATTGACCTTTTGAACTGATTCTTCATAGATTCCTTTTCGCTGTAAATATATTCATTAGCAACTGTGATTTTATTTGCCAAAAATAGTAACTGCTCAAAACACCAATATTTAATAGACTCACACAAGTAATGGTTGGGTATCAGTTTCTGAATACAAGTCGCTTTCGCATTTTGAGATCCTTTTCCTTGCAGCAACATTTTCATTTTCACGAGGTTGAATATGTACAGATGTTGGAATTATGCTATAACATACAATCACTTGAAATGATGATATCAAAATGATTAGGACAAGAAGGTAGGGGAGATGGTGCATCCTTGTTCGTACGGCCATTGTAGCAGCTCTCAACAGTTCTAGAAATCAATACCTTACTGATGTTTTTGGTCGCTTTCCAATACCAACAAGTGTCAATATTTCCAATATTTTCTGAACTCTTTCACCTGTCCTTTCCAAGAATATCACCTAATTAACATTCAGCCATTAGCTACTTTCCTGGTGAAAAAGTTGGGGTCACATATTACCATCTTGAAATAGGGTTACAAGTTGACAGATTAGAGTTACTGGATTAGGATAAGGGTTAGGATGACTTGCTTAGGATATTATTTTGAGATTTGGTACACGCGAATAAATAACAGTTTACCTGATGAAACTGCTTGTCATTTGTGACTGTCCATGAGTCACCTTGAACATTCATTGATCTCAGCTCATTATGTAAGACCTACAACATGGTAACTATATTCTTTCAATAAGCAATACAATGTGCCCGACTTTGTTAGTCGTTTCCAAAAATAAAATAGGTGTGGTTTTAAAGAAAAAAAAGCAGTTCAACTATCAACCAGCATAGTTAAGTATGCAAACCGTGACGTACCGAGAACGTTTCCACTGCGGGGGTGTTCCAAAATTTACCGACGACGCAGGGCAAAAAAAGCATTTTAGTTGCTAAGCCTCGGCGAGCGAACAACGTTACTGTTGTTGTTTGAAATTTTAAAATTTACCGACCGCTTTCCGCTTTGGTTTCAAATCCCGACCACTGTTACAACCCCCACCTCCCCCGCTCGGTACACCCCTGTATGCAAATTATATGTCAGGTACACGAAGTAAGAGCTTATCTTGAAATGAGCAGGAGTGTTTTATTAGGTTTTAAACTTTGAGTGATATTCCTGGCACTAATAAAAAGTGTACTACGAGTTAATGCGGCTTCAAAAACGTCTTTATATAAAGAATACTAATTAGCGCTGATATATTGCTATCGCGTCTGTAAGTTAACCACAGTTTCTTGTGAAATTACGTAATTACTTTGTTTTGACCTGTTCGCAGGCTGGAACAGCTTTAAAACAAGATGGCGTCTTTCGAAGAATATCAAAAACATTGATGAAATTTGGCCAAATTTCAAAGAAATATACGTGAAATATAAAATACTATATTCCGGTTTTCAAGCAGGATAAATTGTGTACACTTGAAATATTTGTTCTACCGAAAATATTCAAATTTTATTTGGCTTTCAGCTTTCTTTAATATCGTCTAAGGATTCTGACTATATGTAACTTGGGTTGCTGTAGCGAATATGTTCAATTAACAAGTAAAATTTGACTTCGTGTCGCCTTCCGACCGCAGGTTAGTGCATGCAAATTGTTATCACAAATCTAGATATAGAATTTTTAAAACTTGCTCAATTCTAGCTCAATCTTAGATAAATTATATAAATTTAACATCGTCCGTACAACGACGAGTCAAGGTATATTCATTGAAGCGAATGCGAACATTATTTGAAAACTTACAAAGGATTTAGTAATTCTATTTTCTTACTTCACGATGATTATTAAACCGTGGGTGTGGCGTGAAATATAGTTTGAAAAAATGGTGTCTATTTTATCGTCTAAAGATTCTGACTGCATATAATTTGTCTTGCTACTGCAGCGAATATTTTGTATTCCACAGTGGTTAAATTTCATTGTAATGAACATAAATACAATTAAATTTAGTGGGTGTTGTTAAATTTCATATGGCTGCATGATATTTTTGAAACATAGTCAAATCCTCGCAAATTATGTTATCTAAGATCGCTAGGCACTATATCATCTGAAAACGTTTCAGGAGTAAATACATCGAAAATATTCGGCATTTTTCTCGGTTCACAGATCAAGTTCTTAAATTAGTTATCTGAGTAGTTTTTACTCAATTTACCACAAATATCCTTTTATAAACAAAGCTTTGTCTTACAAACTATTTGTTCAAAAGGTGGGGGACGGCCTCCTTTTTATTCATTGAAGCTACCAACTATGCCACAACCACTCCAATATAAATAACTTCAACAAGCACAACATCAGCGATATAACAGCGACTAAACACCTGCTACAATAAACATAGATCAACACTTGGCGCTGATACATGTACGTTTTGCGTACCTATTTTTAAACCACGTAATCACACGATGCAATCACAGATACAATCTTATCTTGTTCGTAACTGAATCTTGATCGTAATAATCCCTGGATGCAGACAAGGAAGTAGAAATATTCTGTTTCGTAATTAAATGTCTATTTCTGGAAACTTATGAATATCATTCATTCGACATACCTCAGCTATATTCAAACGACAAGTGAACATTTCCACATTGTCTGAAGTTTCATCTGCCACATTCAGTGTATCATCGCCGACACCACCGATTTCAGCCTCATTCTCACCCAATGCCTGATCTGTTTTATTGTCACTATCAACAGCTTTAAATTTGACTTCTTCGACATTTTGATCATCCGTTTGGTTGATACCCTCTTTTTTTGTCCTATCGAAGCTTTTAGGTTTATTTTCCGCTACGTATGGCACACGTATAATAAACACAACAGACGCCATTTTAAAAGGAAAGTCACAATTAAACGCACAGTATTGCGTACTCTAGCCTGCGAAGCAGGGGAAATGGGCGCAATGTTTGTTGTTGGAAATATAATATCCCTCATATAATTTGTCGTCAGGAATGCGTCTCGCTGAATACTGATATCGAGTCTGTTCATTGTTCAAGCGTTTGGATCAAATCGATGTATAATAATGAGGAGCTATAGGATCATCTTAAAATATTGCAATACGTAGGGAGAACTCAGCTCTTCGGTTTTGTTGTAAAAACTTGACTCGTTTACAGTGTAATAATTATCAAGAATATGTGACAGCTGACCCTTGAACTCTAATAAATAGAGCTCGTTATTGCGCGTTTATGTCTGAATTATATTCAACACTGATTTCTAGTTTATCTGTAGTCTCCCACAAATAGAACTAAATACCTACGTATGGTTCGCTCAAACTATTGTAGAGTATAGATGTTTTAGAGCGATGCGCTTTACAATCGCCAAGTCTTCAACACGCAATGTTTGTTGTTGGAAATATAATACCCTCATACTGACTGAAGTATCAAGTATGTCGAATATTTTACATAGTGCGTGACGAATATCAGCATGATTTGTACGTTTCTCGTTCGTATTGCATTTATCGTATCCTTCCCTTACGTGTTATTGATCTGGTTAAAACACAAGTACGTAACTCAAAATGCGCAAGTATTCTATAAAGATGCACACAAGATTGACAAGAAAATTGCATGCGTTTTGTGCGGGTGACTTGGGTGACCGTGGGAGTGCAAGTTTGTGACACCCCCAAAAAACCACGAGGACGACGGTGACGACGGGCATATTAAACCTATGGCTCTGCCAGCCGTAGTGACTATATACACCTCGTCCCAATGGGAATACTTGTCCCTAGAGTCATGCTATTGTTGCTTTATTGTGTTTGCCCCCTTCGCAATTTGGAGCCCGTAATTACGAAATTGCCTATTGTTGAATATTACTCCTTCATGGGAAACTGTAGCCTGCGTGGCAGGCGTTCTATTGTGGGGGAGGGAGTTTTGTTTAGAGCGCGCGCTATTTTTTTGAGAGCGCGCGCTAGCTTTTTCTCCTCCCCCCTAACTTCTCACCTAGCGCGCGCTCTCAAGAACGCCTGCCACGCAGGCTAGGGAAACTGTGGCATCACGATGAGCAGATACATGTACGCTTAGCGTACCTATTTTTTACTCTTTGTATATGTGTTCATTGATGTACGACCAAGCGGATTTCGAATTTGTTGATAAAATATATACTTTCTTAGAGTTCTTATAACATAAGTGGACAACTAAATCAGCACGGGTAAAAGTGGCACGGGTAACATTTGTATCCGTGCCGTGCCAATAATCGTGCGTAGTGTAAACGGGCCTTTAAACTACTAAAGTAGGCGACAAAAAGAGCGAAAATTAACCGGATCGGTTTTACAATAAATTCTATTATTTTCAAGTATCTTGTTATACTCTATTTGTCGAACACATTCCTGATAAAATTCCTGAATTCATTGTATAAGTTATAACCTCCTTCCAGCCTGAAATTGTACGGCTAGTATAATACGTACATTCGCAAACCGCCCAAATCTCAGAGATCTTACGAGTAGCTTTGCAATGAAAGGCATTTTAAGGCCCGTTTACACTACGCACGATTATTGGCACGGCACGGATAAAAAGGTACCCGTACCATTTTTATCCGTGCTGAGACTACCTAAATAGGTAGTCTCAGCACGGGTAAAAGTGGCACGGGTAACATTTTTATCCGTGCCGTGCCAAATATTGAGCGTAATATAAATGGGCCTTTAGGGATAAGTTTGACATAAATATATTTCCTGTGTCTGGAATTTAAAAACCAGTTTGAGGCCAATCTAGCCGGGAGGTTTAGGAGGGAAGTTGATCAAGCTAAAGAATAATAACAGTCCCCGCAGCATTCCCTACCTTGCAGGTACCCTGGTTATATATTTTAAAGAATTTCTATATATTCATCGCCAGAAATTGGAACTTTAAAGGAGTTGTAATCTTTAGTTAACACATCATAATGCCATTTGATCTTGTATATAAATAGCTGTCTATATTTCAGTAGCGTCATTCCTAATGAGTGACTGCAAGATAGTCGAAACGTCGAATAAAAATGTTAACCGTTTCCGGAGTGTCCATTGTTTTGCATTTTCTTAAATTACTCAGTGGCAACTGTAACTTTTGGTATTTGTCTCTGATATTAGTATGTAAATTGTGACAAACCAATGAAACTCAACTAAACTGATAGTAAAATCAGCACAAAACTAACAAAGAGCGTTTGTTTTAACACACCGTTTAGTAATGCAAATTTTTCTTGGCTAATTTGCATTAGCAAAATTGTCTTTTCAAATGCGTCGTAAGCCAGGTTGGCAGGGATTTTTTGTTTTGGTCGCGAAGTGAGACCGACCCATGAATCCAGACCGACTTTTAACATGACCGAATTATAGTCCGAAAAGTCGATGGATTTTGCATGCTGCTGCAATAACTTGAGTATAGCAACACAATTCAAAATATTCACTTACAAGTTACGTTTCATGTTTTTACTGAACTCATGTACACAGGGGCAGATCTAGCAGAATAGTACGACTGATACAGTAGACACCCATTAGCAGGGGTCCGGGGAAATCCTCCCCTGGGAAAATTTGAAATGTAGGGCCTCGGAGACGCGAATGCCTGCGTTCTCAAGAAACATTTTATTCCAATTTGTACGTGGAAAAAATTCGAACTATATCGCAGAAAAATACGTAAAAAATTCGAACTATATCGCAAGTTTAGCTTCCTGTAGAATAATTTTTGCCATAAAGTAGTTAATAATTATGTAGATTAGAGTAGTTGTGGCAATATGAATGGTTGTATCTCAAAGTAATCAGTTTTGGCCTCCTGTCTCAAATTTCCAAGACAAAAAATCCTAAGACTACAAAATTGAAACTTGTAGTTTTTCATAAGCGGCTGCAACAAAATGTGATCACGAGGTACACGAACATAAGTGTGTAGCAATGAATACTGTCACTGACAAACCGCTCATTAAAAAGGTTGTTTCGCAGTTTTAATACTGCATGGAACAATGCGAGTTACGCATCACCTGAGTTTCTTCTGTTTTTCCACGTCATTGGCATTTACAGTGCTTCTGTAGATATTCAACATACGCACGCCACATATGAGTGATATGACATTCTAGAAGAACGGTTTGCAACAAAGACCGAAACAGGATTTTCGACAAACTTTATGTGGACATATTCAAGTAACTGCAATTGAAATAACTCGTGTTGGGAATTGCAAATAATGCAATGATTGAGGTCGGTTTCTGAAAATATTTAGCCCAATTTTCAGACCCGCTGCACTTGAGACCGACTAGATCATTTCACTCGGAGGGAGGGGGAGGGGGGTGAAAGTTTTACAAGGTTAAAATAAAAGGACTCCGCACTCATTTTATATATTCAGTGTATAGTATACACTATAAATATATTATGTGATAATATGTAAATTATAATTTATGAAGAATATAAGTTTCTATCTATTCCATATTGACTATTGTGCTTCGTATATTTCATAAACTTGTAATAAGGATTTTATATGTTATATAATGCTATTTCCGCTTTCGTTGACTATTTAAATATCGTCCTATTTGTTGCGTACTTCTCTCCATCCATTTAATATTTGCCTGTATGCGTTCAATTGATACATCTACTGCCCTTGTACCTGAACCTTTGTCTCTTCCTTTGAAGAAATTTTTAACCTAAAAGATGATAATGAAGAGTTTAAAGCATTAAACAAAGTTGGTAAAACTTTCAAGTGAAGATAGAATGTCACAAACAAGCAATTGGGAAAATTTCTTGGCATCATATGCCAGCTCATGACGTCTATGGACTATATATTGCTACTTTGTTGTTGTCACGTTATTTTCCTTGATTACTTCTTTCTAATTTGACTGTCTATGTATCTTTGTTACAAAATAATCGTATTTCTCTATGCGAAGGACCGTCGCTCAAAACGTGGAGTTCTATTGGTTTAATACACTCTATCTTTATCTTTGCCATGCTGCTGACGGGAGTATCAATATCCAAGGTTCTTGTATACTAGTAAAAGCTTTATATACTCAATCACGGCTAACTCATCTGTCTGCGAGAAAGCGTGCGCATGCATTATGGCAGACATTACTCACTAAAGGCACGATTTGATGATTGCGAATACTTCGAAATTCTTTTCAATAGAGGGATTTCATGTGATATCACAACATTTGTAATATATTAAACTGAAACGAAAGCTGAAAAGCCGATTACTGTATATATTTTGTAGATCATTACACTGAGTTTTTTTTTTAAACTTTAGGTTGATACAAATATTCCTTCCTGAGTTATAGAGTTTTTAATATGCTGCTGACGTCAGCATGATATTAGAAAAAGAACCGTTAAAGCTATTATGTATAACGAAATTTGATGCATAAAGTTTGGTTATACATAAAACTTTATGTCTTACCTTTTTTGTATGTTCAATTTGAATATTTTATTTTTAAAAATGGTCATACTTGAACATTAATATGCATTTTGGCCACCATGTTTGTGGTCAAATCTGACCGCACCGCATACATGGCGGCCAAAATTTGTGAGGCCAATATTTCAAAGCGCTTAAAATGTTACAATTGTAATTTCGAACAGATTACTAATCCGTTTGAAAGCCAAGCCAAAATTTTTCAGTTGCGTTGTGCATAAAATTGCGTTGTGCATAATTGTGTGTAACGACATTTAAAACAATGCTGACGTCAGCAATATTACTGTCTACTCGAGCTCGGACTGGTCGCCAGTTCGCTGTGCTGTACCTCAGGGCAGCCTGTTGGGCCCAATGCTTTTCAAAAATGTTATCAATGACGTTAATGTCTCGGTAAACATCTCATCATTACGACTGTATGCAGGTGATACTACTCAATACGCGGCTAATGAGTGTTCTGAGTTCTCTGTTAACCATGATATAAAGCCCTTGAGCGATTGGCTTAATTTGAACTTTGTACAAATTAATGCTTCCAAGACACAGACTATGACATTGGACAATTCCGATTATAATTATGAGTTTACCATTGGTGCTAATCAGATCGAGATCAAGCCATCACTCAAGATACTTGATGTAACCCTGGATAAGACGCTCTCGAAAAGCCACATATCACTACCATGCTGAAGAAAGTTTATGCTAAAATCTCTGCGCTACGCATGCGCAGAATCAAGCGTATTGTGCGCTCAAGTACGATGGTTAAGCTGTACAAGTCATATGGATTACCTCACTCGGAATACTGTTCTCCTATACTTTTAGGAATATCTAGGGCACTATGTAATAAGTTAGAAAATGTTAATTATTTTGCAATAAGAACTCTGTTAAATTTAGGAAATTCAATTGATTATGACACCTGTCTGTCTATGGCCGGTTTTAACTCCCTAGAACAGAGAAGATTTGAACAATCACTTATATTATTCTTTAAATGCTTTAAGATGCAAGGTCCAACTTACATTTCTGATTTTTTTACCCCACGATGTACACCCTACAACCTACGATAGTTCTGGTCTTAATGTTAATCAGCCTTCGTACAGTCATCTATGTATATATATGCATAATTCCATATCTGGAACCAACTGCCAACACCGGCCTGCCAAATCGACTACTTCATTGTCTGAATTTCGTTCCCAAATTAAGGGAAGGAGCTTTTCAGGCTGTCAATGTAACAGATCTTTATAGACCTCGTCTAACATGGACATTCATTTGCATTTCTTATATACACTTCTAATTGTTATTGTTGTTAATATTTACTAAAACCTGTAATTAATTTTTTGGTATATATTTCCTTATTACGGTCGAGCGTTTATAACATAAGCCTTTGGCTCGGAAGAATTGGACAACCACTCCCTACGTTTATAAATTATTGTTGTTATTGCATTGTTAACTCTGGAAAGAGTAATTGTACAAACCTAATTTTTTTGTGGAATGTTCTGAATAAATGAATAATGATGGATAAAACCTGCTAAAGTATGAGCGCAATAATCTAGATTTTAAAAGTTTACTATGTAACGTGAAATCCCTCTATAAAGAATTCCGATTATTCACTAACCTCTTGTAACTCATTCTTGGTGTTCATCATTGATGTCGTGGACGAAATCAGACCTGCCAGTCGAAAACTTGATTTGCTGTACCTATAAGTAAAAAGTAGTAAAGTACTATTACACTTCAAACTCCTTACAAAAATTATTGAGAAATGAAAAGTAGGAAAACATGTTTAGATCATACACAATTAATTTGTCCGTATTTCTGACTTACAACTGCAACTAATATCTTAACCGATAGCTGACCAACGGTGAAACAGAAATTTGGAAATGATATCATTCAATATATTGTATACCTTATAGTGACAGCAGACAACTGGGTAAAATTCAGCTTAAAGGACCTCAAAGGACCTTCATCAAGACACTATCAATATACAGGGTTGGACAGACAATAACATCTGAATTGTTCCAAGCTGGATAAGTGGAGTAATATTTAAAATCCGACACAAAGAAAGGGATCAGTTTAGCTTCAAGTCGGGAAGAGTAAAGCGAAAACTAAAATCAGCTAGGAAGGCTGTAAATTCAATTCTGTCAAATTCAGTCAGGTTTTTAAAAGTCTTCTCATACGTAATGGCTCATCTATGGCTCACCAAGTTTCCTTAGTGATGAGATATAAGTCTAAGCAAACTGATGATCTAATATAATAGCCTATAGTAATAGGCACCAGTGTAGCGGTGTCTCCAACTTCGTTTCTATGAAGGGCCTTTCGGTGCCTCGAAAACCAGGCACACAACTGAAGAGCACATAATTATTAACTCTGATTTCCAGCATGTACACTAGCGTCTGCATATTTTATATTATAAAGATCAAATAGTATACCTTTCGTAAAACACATTCCAATTTTGTTTGAGGAATTTCCAAGCAAGGTCTTGTCCAATAGGATTTTCAGCAACATAGTTTAGAACTGTAATTGTGTCCTGAGAACGGGTCTTGCTCTCCTCAATGGAATATTTCAAGAACCTAATTAAAAACAAGAACGATTCGTTAGATCCATTTCACACATATATGTCTAGTAATATTGTTATGAAAATTTACCAATCTTTAAGCTGTGGGTGCACACGCTGCGTTTCAGTAGCCTGATTGGGCTTCGGTGGCGAAGTGGTTAGCACACTTGCCTTTCACCTCTCAGGTCACAGGTTCAAGTCTCAGTGAGAACTTCCTCAATGCGATTCGAACCCAGTCCTCATGTTAAAAGAGTGAAGTCAACGTTCTGCCGAAAGTCGTGGGTTTTCTCCGGGTACTCCGGTTTCCTCCCACAGGGAAACTTGACAGGGTGGGTTAGATAAAATGGCCCACAGTAATTGGCATATGCTGTTGTGGGTGACCCTGCCCTAGTTGTCGAAGCTAAATAAAATAAATAAATTGATTTATCGTTAAGAGGCACGATATTTAACCATTGTTATATAGAAAACTCAAAAAATACTTTCGTAAGATTGAATGTTCCTGTGACATTGACAGTCCTTGCAGCAGTTGAGTTCGCTCTGAAGCAACAGTTGTACTTTGATACATCTTAAACAACTTTTGCCATTCCTTAATTCCAGTGTTTGCTATTCCGTGAGAGTAGATCACACTTTTTAGGTCAACATCAACTTCGTTTTCACTAAAATATATTTAGGAGAACATGTACATTAATAACTTGTAATGTCTATAATAGCAATATAATGGAAGTAATATATCATACACGAGAAGGAGTTTATTATAGTGATTTGAAACACCGAAAAGTGTGTTGAAAAACAAGGCGCTAGCCGAGTTTTTTAACATACTTTGAGGTGTTTTTAAATCACTATAATAAACGACTTCGAGTGTATGATATAGCTTCTCAAGCAAACCAGTATTTAAAAATAAATTCAACGCGAAAGTTGAGTTAATTTATTGGGTGTTTATTACTGTGGTATCAAGACAACGATACGGTAGTGATTTCCTTTGTGTTTTGCTTATGAATTATTAATGAGTTTGAGAATGTCTAATAATGTTTTATTAAAATATAAAGTTTTACCCGTAATGGAGCAACCACTGATCTGAAAAGTAGACCGAATAGCGCGATCTATTGTTCACTCGTGCAGAAAACAAAGCCAGTTAAATATTGCTAGACAATAGAAATCCGCCATTACTAAGGGACCAAATTTACAAGAAAATCGTCTATACTTCTCTTAAAACGTCTTCGAAGACTATAAATACCAGATTACTACATTATTTTAACACATGAAGCATCAAATAGATTTCAAGTTATAAATTTCTACCATAACACGGTAAAAATGTTGCAGTTGATCCCTTAGCAATCGCCGGTTGACTTCCGGCTTCATTTATGACACAATATAGATATTAAATCCAGTAATTTTTCCAGATCAGTGGGAGAAACAAGCTCTGTCACATTTGGTAAAGGTTAATAATGGTATTCTATGGTACCAATGTCTCGAAGAAAAAGAAATATACAGTTTGCTCATACTATTGCACAGTAGGCTTGACGGCGTCGTGTAGGTTAGTAATGCGCGGCAATATTTACCTAAATTTCACAGATATTATTCAAACGTTAGCAAAACTTAAAGTATTTGGCAAAAGGAGATTTATCGTTGAAATTCTGCAGAGAAATATTAAACACTGATAGTCTATTGTAAAAAGCGTTCATATACAATGCTAAACACAGTCGCAGCTTTCTATAACTGCATGGGCAATCCGTAAAACTCAGAAGTTATTATATTACTAAATGAAAGTATTGCAACGTTAGTTTTAAAATGGCGATCGACAGGGAGCCTTTGCATCATATTTCGTCTATTTGCGATGGCGTCAACCTTAAATTAAGTTAATCTAAACATTTCATATCTACCTGTTTAGATATCCTTTGAATAATATCTTTACTTTTTCTATCGACTTTTGATGACCAAAGGAACAAGCAGCATTTAAGATCAACCTACGCGTGTTGCTAACAAATAGAGGGAATTGTCTATTAATATCGATATTTCACTGTAACTATACTGTTAGTAGTGACTAGTAAAGTAAGCTAAACATTATCGAGCTGGAAGGTAGAAATGGTAATTAAAAATGAGTGACGTATAAATAAACTGAATAATCAACATTAGTCAACTCTCAAATGAGAGTGAGGTAATAATATTTATAGATGTTGTGCGATAGCAAGTTTGGACTTCCAAAAGGTGACTGTTCATAACTGTGTAATTCATGAACACCATGGCAAACATTTCACTAAATAATATACACTCCCTCAGTGGCGGAATTAAGTAAGAAATAGAAGAAAAGTTTCATAAACAATACAACAGCCGGGAAATGTTTGGAGAAGTTAGCAAACTTACATATCTAAATGCTTATCTTTAGAAGTTTTCGTCCATCCAATTATATCGATTTTGCTTTCCAAAATATCTAACACCAATCTCTAAAAATAATGGCGAGATAATAAAGGAGTAAAAATGCCCCCTTTTTAACTGAGGAGTTGTATCTAAATCGAGTCTAAGGCCAGTATTTGGTCATCTTTAATTTTAGAATAATATAATTATAGTACCTTAAACTTCCCATAAATCTCTTGCTTTCTCAACATTTTATCCAGATAATCAATATTGTCAAGTAGAGCTCGCCATGGTACATATCTCGTCTCTTTCTTTATATACGACGCCAAATTGAAAGCTATGTAATAATCGATTTGTCCTGCCCTATAGACGTGATTGGAGTATATCAGGTATAATTAGATAATTTTTTATCTACGAACTGTTCTGTATATATTGCGGATGGTTGTCTTCATCCTATTCACATTTTCGGATAACTCACATGCCAACTTAGTTGCAGTGGCAGTGCCATGATAATATAACGATATATAGATAGGAACGGAGGTAAGCACCTTAAATAATTATATAATTATATTGTACATGAGTCAATCAATGAGATCTATATCATTAGATCGAAATCCATAATGTAATTTCCTGGAATCGATCCTGGAGATCGATTGGATCGGCAGCCTATCTCGACTGGGAACGCAAATGATCAAGAATAATTTCTCTATTTGGGCTTGTACTTAAACAGCAAAGAATACATGACTATAGCCGCAAAGATCTTCCAAAATTAAAGGGCGCGGGTAATACCCTAATAGAGAAGACGCGGGTAATACCCTAATAGAGAGGACGCTAAGTCTCTACCTCGTCGATGTTTGTCGAAGGTCTAATCTATCATTACCGGAAATTTCGGACACAATGTCACCCACTTTTTGAGCCCATTAATTAATATAGTAAAAACCACGACACTGTAATATGGAATTAACGAATTAATTTATTCAAAATTAAAATTGGGTGCCATTGGGTGCAATGGTTCAACCGGACTTTTGCATAAATCCGACTGCAGCTAAGCTTGGTCAACGTTCAGCTGTTTATTTTGAAAGATTTACTACTGGATAGTACTACTATATACTTAAGTAAATCTGGAATACAGACCTGGCCAACGTAAATGCATCATCAATAAGGCTAGTACGGTCAGATGGTGTGAGGATCTAAAGTTATAAAAAAGGATGATTAACCTATTTTGACGTTAAATTGTATTTCAAACGATAACCAACACATGCACGCATACATTGTTAATTCAATATACTAACATGAAAAGGTTCCAATAACAACAAAACTTAAACACCTTAATCGCATATATTCAACATTTACGAACTGTAGTCCTATATACAGCTGTACACATACATGTACATACACCAATCTGACAATGACATGCTATTGTATATATATATATATTATTACCTCAAGGTGTAGAATTTAAACATATATAGATGTGTGTGTGTCTCCTATATCTATGATTATAACATTGGACAATTTTGGTTATAGGGAATGTTCTTAGCAATTGCGACACGAGTTTGATACCGGTAATTTGCAGTTTAATTTTAACCTATCCTTTTTAAATAAGGTATCGACGAAAATTTTTTTAGTTTTTCGAATTTTGATTGATTAATTAGTCAGAGAATAAAGGTTTATACGACTAATCGTATCACGAAGTCCAGCGACGTGGTATTGAACATAGGTACCTTGTGATTGTTTTTCAAAACACCCGATAACTTTTCCCAGTTTTCTTTATCGTAATTTACAATGTAATATCCACGCTGCTTAACATTTGCCTTTAACCATTTTCCATTGGGCCAAACAAAGAAAGCTAAATTTGAACGATGAAACATTGTCAATATTACTAAATTATTGTACGAGTTGCTCTTTTTCAAAGTGTCTATTATGCAATTAAACCTGTAGCAGACGCTGAATGATATTTTTTACCTGTAAGGTTTTAATGAATGAAATAAAAAAGAAGAAAAGAATAAAAAATTTCACGTCTAGTAGTAAATAATCGGCTATAGATGTTGCCTGAAATGATTGCTGAGCGTAGGTATTTAATTAGCTTACAGTTTCTTCATGCAATTTTCAAAAGTAACATTTTCTGAAGTGCAAACTAAAGACGAACTTTCAATAGAAAATTTTCAGTATAAATTAGAAGAAAAATGACTATATATACAGTAGTTGAAATGGCAATAATGTTTACATTCTTTTGATATAATAATATTGTGCGACACATTCTTTAGATCCCCTAACCTGATGTTTTGTTCATCCACAAAGATCTCTTTGTGTGAGTCTTGCCCTCGACAATATAACTAAATGGGATATACCATGAGTACCTGTAGCAAAATGCACCATAAATATTTAAAAAAGACACAAGTAAACAAATTAAATATGAAAAATAATAGTGGTGAGAGCGAAATTATTCTTGTTTTCGGCCATTGCAAGTGACGTCACAATTCGTAATTGTTTGGCTTCGGCCATTTTGGATGGCAAATTCAAACTATTGATTCAAACTAATGAAATCCAACATGGCAGACATTTATACGTACGCCAACTTTCCTTAATAACTCGGGTTCTAGACAGAATTTTTTAAAACAACACACTATAGCGAAAACGGTACTTTTTCCACAATAATGCAGATTATTTAGGATGGCGTAATATTCTCACGGAACAACATTAGCTGAATACCTCCTTACGATATATATAGCTACAGAAATCTTAAACAACTAATGTTACTTCCTCTTATCATCCCCGAGCCGGCGCGAAGCGCCGTGCGAGGGTAATAATTCCGCTCGGATATTTACACCCGGGTATGCGAAAACATTGTGGAATGCAAAGTCGTCCGCCATTTTTTTTTGTCATGGACGTTGGACGGTTTTTTAAGTTATGCGCATGCGCGAGTACCGACAGAAAAAAAATCAAAATGGCTATTCGATAGCTGCTGAGTTTGAAATTCGATAGCTGCTTGAGCCTGATTTCAAAATATTTAATGAAAAAAATAAATAATTAATTTCAAGAAGGATATATTATTGACATTTTTCAAGGTAAGCGATAACAAATATTCTTTTTTCTCCCCGAAGCAGCGTTTTTTTCGCTGTTGAAATATACATGTAAACATTTTCCGCACGGCTCAAGTGATTATATAATATATACTTATAGTTTGTAAATTATTCGTTTTATCCTCATTTATATTGTTATATGCAGTAAAAATATAGCTTAGATATATTTTTAAAGCCATTCTATTTTGTAGATGAGCCATTCCAAAGTATTTTTCTCACGAATTTGTTTGTTTTTGTTTTTCTTCGATATATTTTTGACACTCGTTGTGAGTATTGTTTTTGCCGGCATGTTTATAACCGGCCATTAAGTAAAGCGCTGCATGAATTTTGTACTATATATTAACCTTTTAAACTGGCCTCATAACTTTCTGTCTCGGTTTTTCTCTTTGAAATTTCAACGCCTACGGTTTTTCTCTTTGAAATTCGCCTTCGGCTTGCAGTAACTATTCTCTATAGGTTTGTATAAATTACCGACTATTGCTGGCGAGGGGATTCTGCATGAATGTATTTCTAGTTTAATTAATTTTTGGGGCTAAGTCTCGACCGCGGCATCTAACGACTAACGACAAGTTTAGACATTGGAAGAGTGCGATTGCTGATACTACACAACTGGGGTCGATTTAGACTTGCTCCAAGTCTGTCTCTCAAAGGGGTGCGCAAAAATTTAGGGCTGGAGGAATTTAAAGGCAGGCGGGCGGGCGGGAGGCGAGAAAATTGGGAGAGGAGAGACAGACTTGTTTCTCTTGCAGCGCACCAAATTTACTGGTTGAGTTTTCCACCGGAGGCGTGGGTCAGTCATCACCCGGCTTGTGGCGAACCGATATATCCAAACGAGTATAGACTTTCGTTTGAGTGATTCTCATTTTATTCTTCGCATAGCCACACAATTATACCGGTGGATAGCGGCGGTGAAATCAGATTTGGTGAAGTAAATCGACAAGCAACTAAACTGTCCAAAATCGGAACCGCAGGGCACAAACTTGTCAATCGACTTTTGCGCCGAATTTATAATAGGATTCCAATTCGTGCAAGGGAAACACGCCTGGCTCTCGCCTCCCGTCCGCCTTTAAATTCCTCTCGCCCGCAAATTCGCGCGCCCTTTATAACTCCCAAATAAAACACCTTTGAGAGACAGACTTGGAGCAAGTCTAGGGTCGGTTGTCCAAAGGCTGGATAACGCTATCCACAGGATAGTGATTTTTTCAAGGCTTCCTAAAAATTCACGAAAAGTTGCGAAACTGCTGATATGAATTCACAATAATCATAAAAGGATAATTGTAATTTATGAATACTAAACTTTCAAGTCAGGGTTACAACGATAAGCGGCCAATTTTAGAAAGCTTGAAACAGATCATTACCCGGTGGATAGCACTATTCGGCATTCGTGTGCACAACCGGCCCCAGGAAGGAAAAACTGAGGAATGAGGGTACTTATAGGAAGAAGTAAATTTTAGCCTAGGCGTCAAGACGAAAAACACATCAGAAAGAGAGACGTGGAGAGGATCTAATTACTCACCCAAATGCGGACTGTTTTACATCTTTGGAATTTGAATTAAGAAGAAAATGTGCCTGGACCGCTTTTCCTTTATCTAGTCCAGTTCTGGAAACATGTACAACTGGAAATCCCATTTGATTGGTCCAAGAGTCCATTATTTTGCCAATGTCTATGCCTGATACCTAAAGGCATCCAATTACTCTTAAATATGAGCTCAACGTCGTTCCCAGGCTCTTTCCTCTACGCTTTTAGATGCGCTCCTACAGCTAGGTAGGAGCGTAGAGGAAAGAGCCTGACAACGAGGTTGATATGAACTGGCAGAGAAGATAAGCATATTAATTATCTCGCATTAATACACCAATTCACAGTCTAGATTGGGCAAAAACAGGTGCATGTTTTTTCGTGTAATTGCACTTAATTAAATACAAACTTTATGTTCTTCAGATGATAACCTCAAATTCATGGAGAATTAACGAGACGTAAACAAAGGAGTTCACTATAGCATAGAATGTCGTCAACTCAAGTTTCACTCCAATTTATACTCAAATTTCTCTTAAAGTACTGATACATTTGTGGATTTGAGATGTCTTTTCAAAATCTCGAATTCAGACTTTAGGTTGAATCTTCTTTGTCGGATTTGATATATAACTTTTAAAAATTCCATCGCTAACCTTGCTGAGTGCATCCCATAGATCTTTTGATTTAGCATTCCCAAACTTGTGTTTTTCCAGATAGTACTATAAAAAGCAAAAATATTCTACAATATTGTAATGCAAGATACTATATACATTTAACCATGCAGATTTTCCCGATTTAATGAGCAGCGACCTATTATATTTCATAAAGTACAACACGAATGTATCACTAAGTTTGATATCATGTACATTGAGTAATCAAGGCAATATTATAAAGTATGGATAGAGTTAGGATAACTGATCTGTTGATGCATGATTGGTACAAACCTTTATGCCTTTCTTAAAGATAGGTTCCCCCAAGAAGTCAGACAACATTCTGATGATAGAAGCACCCTGATATGAAAATTGCATGGTCGTAAAATATTTTTCTGTATATTGGGATAACTCATGGATCGACAACCATGAATTAGATACATTCTCGTGGAATATGGTAAGCATTGTTGTGAAGTCTGGGACTCAATTAATACTACTCTTTCAAATCGACTACAGAAGCTTCATAATAGAAGTGCCAGAATTATAATGAATTGTAAAAATGAGCATGGTCAATTAAGTCTGGCCCTTGGTCTTCTTGGATGGAAAACCCTGGAGGAACAGAGGGCTCAGATTACAGCCAGGCTCATGTATAAGTTTTGCACAATATGGCACCGATTAAACTAAATGATATTTTTAATATGTCAAATACAGTCCACCATCATAATTTACGAGGATCAGATTCTACTCTCTTCCTTCCGCGTCCGAAAACTGAATATCTTAAAAAAAGTGTTAGTTTTAGAGGACCAAAAATATGGAATTCTTTGTCTGAACAAGCTAGAAATAGCGAATCTTTGTCCATATTTAATTGCAACATCTCTAATGCCAATGCCAGCCTGATTAATAAATAATTGATAATTATACTTATAAGTAATATAATTGATTTTGTATATAGTTTGTGTGTACTTTTTTTATTCATTTGTAAATATTTGTAGTTTTAAATCACGTCCCACTTGGAAATCAATCAATTAGTTGAAGTGGCTAACGTGTTAAAATAAAGTTTTACCTACCTACCTATGCCGCCTCATATAAGTATTTCAAAGACCACAAATAAAACCCGCCCTTCGAACGCCTTGAATGTTTATATACTCTTCAAAATCACACGAAGCAATTTATTTCATATATCGTGTTTATTTTGAATACTTTTATGTATTTAGCATTTCAAATAATTGCCAACAATTAAATTCGGTTTTTTTCGGGTAATTGTGCAAATGTTTAATAATTGGGATTCGGCGGTTGACGTGTGTCAAACTACTTGAAAAATACAATAAGAACTTCGACGATTCGAGCGAAGTAGAGTGGGTCGGGGAAATACATGTGCTTTTATTGTGAATACAAAAGCGATCACGTGATAAGAAATAAACCAATCAGATGGATTACTATCCCTTCAATTTTAAAATAAGGGATGTCGTTAGGAAGAATTTTCATATCTTGAAAAACGACCCTGAAACATCTTCCAATTTCACCGATAATCCCTTAATCTCGTTTCGACATAGTAAAAATATCCGTGAAACCCTAGTCCACAGCTCTCTACCACAGGAATATTCGTCACCTAATGGCACGTTTCCTTGTGGTGACATGAAGCTGTGTAAAACTTGTGAGTATATAGATTCTTCCGCCACAATTTCGGCAGCAAAATCTAAGGACACTATTAAGCACCATTTCACGTGCACCTCCTCTCATCTCATCTACTGTATTTCATGCAGTAAATGTGGCATGCTCTACATTGGTGAAACTGGAATATATTTAAAGATAAGGTTTGGTGAGCATCGTCGCGCTGTCGAAACAATGATGCTAAACAACCTGTTGCCAGGCATTTTAACACTGGCAATCGCAGTGTTTCAGATATGAAAATTCGAGCTCTGTGTCCCATTTCTGGCAGCAATGATAGTCGCAAAAGGCAAGAAATGAATCTCGTTTCCCAACCTGGCACCATTCATCCTCACGGCATTAATGAGCGCTTCTCTTACATTTAACTCCTGTTTGTGTATATACCTGCCATAAGCAGATATTCTGCATCTCACCTTATCTCATACATAGTTCCATAATTTCTCACTTTCTTGTTTTGTTCCCTTCTCCTTACACACTGGCGTAGCCAGCCCGCCGATTTGGTCCCGCTATGCAAATTTCAAATCATTATCATTATTCATTTCTTTAGAAATTGATTGTTTTCACTGTCAATGAACACGAACAAATTTGCATAGCGGGACCAAATCGGCGGGCTGCTTTGTCATTCAACTGCAATGTACTAGATGCGAATGATCCGGGACAATGTGCTCTTTCAGATTTTTGTACTTGTTTTAACCTCACTCAGATGGTCGATAAACCTACCAGAGTGACCGCTGAACATTCTCGTACATTAATTGATGTAATTCTTACCTCTTCAGAAAATAACATCAAGCAAACGAAAGTCATCCCCAATTCGATAAGTGATCATGATATAGTTATGTCAATTCTAGCCTTGAAGAAATGTCGTCCGAAGCCTGTTTATGTCTCCGTCCGAAGTCTCAAACATTACAACAAAGATTATTTTTGTAAAGACATATCTAACGCTTCCTGGTCCGTCATTAACAACTATGAAGACGTCAATGATCGTTTGAATGCTTTTGACTTACTGTTTAATGAAATTCTGGATCAACATGCTCCAATTAGAAAGGTTAAAGTAAGAACTCGTCCAAACCCCTTCGTGACAGAAGAGATTCGAGGGCTGATGAAAACTAGAGATCGATGGAGAAAACTAGCTCGGAAGACTGGTGATCCTGCTGCATGGTCTGCTTACAGGAACTGTAAACGGGATGTTAAACGAGAGTTACGTGTGGCCCAAAGATCTTATGTCGAACAGGAAATTAGGAAAAACACCAAGGACACTGGCAATATCTGGAAAGTAATTCGCACTTGTATTCCAAAGAAATCTACTGGGAAAAAATGCTTCAGCAGTGATGATAAATCTGTGGCGAATAACTTCAACCAGTTCTTTACATCAGTTGGTTTAAATACCGTCACGAAAATCAAATCGCTAGCTAAAGAAAACAATTACACTCCATCTCAGTTACCATTTATCCCACGAAGTTATACTGAGTCAGAACAGTTCACCTTTGAACCTGTAGAATATATTGTGAAATCAATGCCAGATAACAAAGCTCCAGGAATCGACAAAATACCAATCCGTGTCATCAAGGACTGTTTACCCGTTCTTTCGCCATGGATCACCTCCATCATAAACAGCTCGCTGGCAAACAATATATTCCCGAGTACTTGGAAAATCGCGGAAGTAATTCCCATTCCGAAAGAAGGCGATCATGAGCTGGCGAACAATAACCGACCCATTTCCCTATTACCTGTTCTTTCGAAAGTATGTGAGCGTGTAGCACTCCACCAACTAACGTCTTACCTAACCACCAATCGCCGTCTCTCTGTGCATCAAAGCGGCAACAAAACCTGGCATTCAACAGAAACCTCCCTTATTCATTCCACCGACTCTATTCTTAAAGCAATTGACCAGAGGAAGGTAACAGCAGTTATTCTTTTGGACATGAGCAAAGCTTTTGACAGCATTAACCATAATATACTGCTTGCTAAACTGGAGGACGTTGGTGTCTCGCCTACATGCCTAGCTTGGTTTGAAAGTTACCTCAGCGAGAAATACCAAGCAGTACGTATCAACTCTACTCTATCTGAGAAATTGCCAGTGGTTAGTGATGTTCCACAGGGAAGTATTCTGGGCCCGTTACTTTTCAGTATTTATGTTAACGATTTGCCGTCAGCCGCCAAACATTGTTCATCAGAATCGTACGTCGATGACACTAAACTTCTTCTGTCCTTCCGAATCAATGACTCGAACACTGCGCTGACTGATCTAAACGAGGATTTGATTAGAATGCGAAACTGGTGCTTTGATAACCTTCTCTCACCTTATCTCATACATAGTTCCATAATTTCTCACTTTCTTGTTTTGTTCCCTTCTCCTTACACACTGGCGTAGCCAGCCCGCCGATTTGGTCCCGCTATGCAAATTTCAAATCATTATCATTATTCATTTCTTTAGAAATTGATTGTTTTCACTGTCAATGAACACGAACAAATTTGCATAGCGGGACTAAACCGGCGGGCTGGCTACGCTACTGTCCTTACATGCTAATATATTTTGTAATCTGATTTCCATATTTTGTTTATTAAATCCATCTGATTGGTTTATTTTTTATCGCGTGATCGCTTTTGTATTCACATTATAAGCGCATGTTTTTCCCCGACCCACTCTAGTAACTTCCAGACGAAGGACCTTTGACTTTTTTTTTTATTTTGACTTTGAATTTATTGACACTCCCCTAAAGGGGCTTTTCAGTGACAAAAATACATATACATATCAATTAATTACTATAATTATACATTAGATCCTAAGTTTATATAATAAGATCACGCAATTACTTTATACACAAACACGACATTAATTATTGACAACAACAGCAACATAGGCATCAACATCATCAACAACGACAGCAAAAACAACAACAACAACAATCAAGGACAATAACGACAATGACAACAACGCTTACTGATTAACAAAAGAAAACACGCCCTTAACTATCTAGAAATTGCTGAAGCAGTTCCCGTTTCAGTTTAATTTTAAAGCTTGGAATAGATTTGCAAAGTTTTAAGTCAGGGTTAATGTTGTTCCAGAGAGTGACAGTTCTGTAATGGAATGTTCTTTGTCCTGCAGTTGATCTATATAACGGAACGTCCAGCTGGTTAACATTTCTTGTTTCGCGACCACTCACTTCACCTCTCGTTTTGAACTGGGACGATAAGTAGGCAGGTGCGCAATCGTTCATGCATTTGAACGCTAATAGAGCATCGCGACTGTACAGATGTGACTTCACGGGAAACTAGCGCAGTTCCTTCAGTATCGGGGTGATGTGGTCGAATTTTCTTCTGTTTCTCACAACTCGTGCTGCGAAGTTCTGGACTCCTTGAAGTCGGGATAGGTTACTGCAGGAAGTATTTGACCAAAGCGAGGAACAGTAGTACAGCTTGCTAAATACCAAGGCGTTGATGACAGTTATTAAAAGGTTTTTACTGAAGACATGCTTAGCGCGATTTATCTGGCAGAGACTTGACTTGCAGGTTGAAAGAGTAGAAAGGATATGATTGTTGAAGGAGAGGGTTGGGTCAAACTTAACTCCGAGATCTTTCACTGATGGAGCAGGTGTAAGTTCCTTACCAAGTAGCGAGAGTCTAAAATCAGGTAACTTCGCGAGCATTTGGCGGCTTCCGTAGACCATCAATTTAGTTTTGTCTGGATTCAGCAGGAGAAGGTTATCAAAGCACCAGTTTCGCATTCTAATCAAATCCTCGTTTAGATCAGTCAGCGCAGTGTTCGAGTCATTGATTCGGAAGGACAGAAGAAGTTTAGTGTCATCGACGTACGATTCTGATGAACAATGTTTGGCGGCTGACGGCAAATCGTTAACATAAATACTGAAAAGTAACGGGCCCAGAATACTTCCCTGTGGAACATCACTAACCACTGGCAATTTCTCAGATAGAGTAGAGTTGATACGTACTGCTTGGTATTTCTCGCTGAGGTAACTTTCAAACCAAGCTAGGCATGTAGGCGAGACACCAACGTCCTCCAAGCAGTAGGCGAGACACCAACGTCCTCCAAGCAGTTTAGCAAGCAGTACATTATGGTTAATGCTGTCAAAAGCTTTGCTCATGTCCAAAAGAATAACTGCTGTTACCTTCCTCTGGTCAATTGCTTTAAGAATAGAGTCGGTGGAATGAATAAGGAAGGTTTCTGTTGAATGCCAGGTTTTGTTGCCGCTTTGATGCACAGAGAGACGGTGATTGGTGGTTAGGTAAGACGTTAGTTGGTGGAGTGCTACACGCTCACATACTTTCGAAAGAACAGGTAATAGGGAAATGGGTCGGTTATTGTTCGCCAGCTCATGATCGCCTTCTTTCGGAATGGGAATTACTTCCGCGATTTTCCAAGTACTCGGGAATATATTGTTTGCCAGCGAGCTGTTTATGATGGAGGTGATCCATGGCGAAAGAACGGGTAAACAGTCCTTGATGACACGGATTGGTATTTTGTCGATTCCTGGAGCTTTGTTATCTGGCATTGATTTCACAATATATTCTACTAGGGAGCATTCTACAGGTTCAAAGGTGAACTGTTCTGACTCAGTATAACTTCGTGGGATAAATGGTAACTGAGATGGAGTGTAATTGTTTTCTTTAGCTAGTGATTTGATTTTCGTGACAGTATTTAAACCAACTGATGTAAAGAACTGGTTGAAGTTATTCGCCACAGATTTATCATCACTGCTGAAGCATTTTTTCCCAGTAGATTTCTTTGGAATACAAGTGCGAATTACTTTCCAGATATTGCCAGTGTCCTTGGTGTTTTTCCTAATTTCCTGTTCGACATAAGATCTTTGGGCCACACGTAACTCTCGTTTAACATCCCGTTTACAGTTCCTGTAAGCAGACCATGCAGCAGGATCACCAGTCTTCCGAGCTAGTTTTCTCCATCGATCTCTAGTTTTCATCAGCCCTCGAATCTCTTCTGTCACGAAGGGGTTTGGACGAGTTCTTACTTTAGCCTTTCTAATTGAAGCATGTTGATCCAGAATTTCATTAAACAGTAAGTCAAAAGCATTCAAACGATCATTGACGTCTTCATAGTTGTTAATGACGGACCAGGAAGCGTTAGATATGTCTTTACAAAAATAATCTTTGTTGTAATGTTTGAGACTTCGGACGGAGACATAAACAGGCTTCGGACGACATTTCTTCCAGGCTAGAATTGACATAACTATATCATGATCACTTATCGAATTGGGGATGACTTTCGTTTGCTTGATGTTATTTTCTGAAGAGGTAAGAATTACATCAATTAATGTACGAGAATGTTCAGTCACTCTGGTAGGTTTATCGACCATCTGAGTGAGGTTAAAACAAGTACAAAAATCTGAAAGAGCACATTGTCCCGGATCATTCGCATCTAGTACATTGCAGTTGAGATCTCCCAGAATGTAGATCGGTTTGTTAAAGGACAAAGCTGACGTTAATGTTTCGCTGAAATCAGTTTCAAAACAAGACAAGCTAGTGTCAGGTGGACGGTAAGCTGTGCATATGAAAAATGACCTCAAGTTCATAACTTGTATCTTTAACCGTAACTGATGTAAACCAGATTCCGCTATGTAGGTCAGTTCTTTCATTGGCTCTTGAAACTTTGGTTGACATAGGCAGAGACACCACCTCCTCTCTTACCATTGCGATCAAGTCGAAACAGAGCATATCCCGGGAATTCAATTTCGCTATCCGTAACAGAGGTGTCCAGCCAAGTTTCTGAGATGGTGAAAATGTCAAATTTCTGTTTTAGGACCAAATCCTGTGCCAGCAGGAAGTGCTCTTTTTTCTTTAGGGAACGGATGTTTAGATGAGCAATCTTAATGTTACCTTGATTTGAGGAGATTTTAGCCGTGCTCGTATTATTGGTTGAACGGGAATTTATATTATCAGACTGAGCAGGACCAGGGTTAGACTCTACATCCATATATAGACAGTAAGGTCAATATCTTTGTGAAAATCAGGGGGCGATAAATAGATTTGTCCGCGTTTAGACCAGCAGACTTGGGAAGTGCGTAAAGGAGCCTTCAGTCTGTGGCGTTTGGTTTTTAGCACGCGACGTAATAGAAAAGAGTATAAAATTTCAATCGTGTCCATTCGTGTATTCGAAACACTTGTGACAACGTTGTCCACGAAACTGATAAACTCAAAATTCGTGACTTTCCATCTTGCATAAAAAGCGTCCGATTTGGCTTCCCCAGAAATTTGATTACTTCGTAAAATCATCCGCAGGAAGAAAATAGTGTGGCTAAATTTAAGTGAAAACATGATGAATTCTCAATAAGATGTTCTAATTTGTTTTAATTAGTTTGTTCTTTTCGGCGCACGCCTTTAATTATTCAAGCGTGTGCGATGGGGTGTTCGTTTGTACTCGTCAGCCAACGGTCCTCGGCTTGCGAGTGCGGAAAAGATAACGGAAAAACTCCAAATTCAGCGTAATTACCGACGAAAAACCAACAATTACTCAGCAAATGTTCAATATATTTGTAGAAATACCTTATATTGTCCACGTAGACGACTTTATTCACCTTTCTGTAGTATAATATTGTTAAAAATCCAAAGGAAAAATGAAAAATCTTTAGAATTTTACAGAGCTAGGCGGCGCGCGGCCGCACGCGCGTACAAAGTTCACGCCACTAAACTTCAACAAATCTATCAGCAACATGCATGATTGAGAAAGTACGATTTAGATGTTCTGTTGATTAGATCATTTAGCAGACGGAGGACGATAGTTGCGATGGAAACTTTGTAATTAATACGGAGAACACTTGAGATTATAGTTCGCTGCAGTGTCAGGGAAAACCACGCCAATTAGTGAACAATATATCAATTTGAGTATAGACTAGCAGATAGACAGTGAACAGTTTTACATCAGCAGAGTTGATAAACTTGTAATCCACCAAAATAATATAAATGTCCGTGTATACTATATAATATACTGTACGAGATATTGAAATAATAAAACCACAAATTCACGCGCAAAATTCAAATTTAATGTTGCTAGGAAACGTTAGCACCGTCAAAACAGATCCAAACGGTCACACTGATTGTGAAACTCTTCGTATACCAAGAGGTCAAATATATAACCCAGAGATAGAAATCATAGGGAGATATAAAACGATCCAAATATTATCAGAAGATGATCACAATATTCTTAGCTTTGGAAGTTTAACAAAATTTATGAAAAATAACTACAATAGTCCAATATTAGTTCAATTAATTGCCAACGCCAACGGTTGCCACCACGTCAGGTCAACAGATCGTAATTCATCAACCACGTCAAGTCAACAGATCGACCTTCGCTCAAAATGTCGAAGTTCTTCTTTATTTTCAGGTAGTTTTACACAACTCAACCGCCGAATCTTCGTTATACTCTACCGACACTGGCACCGCATGTTTAATAATTGTAATAATTCTCTGTATGAATAATGTTATGTTCTCCACAATGAAAACTTATTGTATTATTTGACAGTTATCTTTAATGGTAGTCCAGCGCCAAAATTTTACCATACAAACAAAAATCCTATACCCGCCGAACAAACCGCGCACGCGCATTGGACGAATATATATAGGCACGAGCGAAACACACAAACCATGCTTCATTACAACTTGCCTTGCAGTACGTTATATGATCATAAATAGTTGCAACATCAGCAGGGTCTTGAACATCAACTGAGATGGGATGAGACGAAGTCAGAGCATCCAGGCGGAATGCAGGATATAAATCATTTACAAGGAATACATCAAGCTGGAAAAATATAATTTGAATATATTGTATCACAAAACAAAGGCAAATAAATGCTGTATGTATTACACTTACAGTTTTTGCAATGCCCTTGAGCTAATCTGTAAAACACAAGTGTTAAAAGCAAGAATCTTGCAATGCAAATACACTTAACATTGGGCACCCATTGATACCAGCGTTAGCTGAAGGGTTTACCCTGGCAAAATAAGATTAATAATAATATTAATATTAACATTCGCACTGCCACCTATGGCCGTCTTACGGCATAATATACTGTATACAGCTATATAATTTAAAATTAAGGTTATCACATACAGGCAATAGGCAAATGTTCAATTAATGTTCTTTGTCATTCACATAACTATTTTCTCAATTTTGATTGGCTAATTTTCCTCCAAATAACTAGCTGCAAATAACTGGTACAAATAATTATCTGAGCATGCGCATTGGCCAAATCCGTTGCTCAGATACTCATTAGCTTCGGTTTTGTAAACATTGAAACGACGGCTTGCTTATTTTGCTGAACGTTTGCAAATTAAAATTTTGTGTTTGCTTGAATTAAAAACGTATAAAAAGAAGCCAAAAGTGCAGAAAACATTTTTTGCTACTAGGGAAATGACATGGTAGCGATGGAAAACATTTTAACTTACAGCTAAACAAGGAAAATTTTAGGTGACAGAGGAGAAGATCGAGAAACAACGATATAAGTTTTATATGAACTTTTAACTTGCTGCGTTTTCCCTTATAATTAATGATAAAGTGTGAATAAGTGAATGATAAAACAATTGTTGAACTCGGTTATCGCAAAATATCGTGATTTGTCAGTGGCTCGCAGATAAATTAATTAATTTATCTGCTCGCCAATGACAAATCAAGCTATTGCTCAACCTCGTCCAATAATTGTATAGTATTCAATACCTCATACAATACCATTCAATATACCTCAATACCTTTGCGATAGCATCGCATATTCCGTTATACTTTACAGACAGTAATACGTACATATTCCCAATCAGGTTGGGCATGATTTGTACCCAAATACTCCATGTAAGTGGCAAAGCCTTCGTTTAGCCACAAGTCATTCCACCAGAAACACGAGACCAAGTTGCCAAACCACTACAAAAATACAAAATGCATGCACTATAATTCTTAGTACGCCTGATTATTGGCTGGCAAAGATTATTATTTAATCTTTCCGCATTGCTTAAGTCAATTCTCATCGCATCTCAGTTGATGTTTGGAGCGAGGTGTCCAAATAATTCATTTTGACAGGATTGTAGAAATTTCTGAGGAAAATTGATACTCATGTTGTGTAGCCTTTAATCTCCATTATTTGCGGATGAAATAGCTGACGCAGAACAATTGTATTTGCATATTTTATTAGTACATTAAATAATTATATGAAAAACGCTCATTATAACGTATTATTTAGATTAACTTGCTGCGTCTGAAATGTGTATCAATTCTGAGGATCTACAGCCTTGATACAACCCGCATGTTCTTTCATAGACGAGGTGCTTTGCAAAACTTTTATAACTAGTAAATTTTTTACCATGTGTGCAAGTTCATGGGCTGTCACGTGTGTAATAGTTTCTCTATTTAATTCTGATGACACAACAGGTTTGTATAGTTGAGCTGTTTCACGATACATGATTATTCCCCAATTTTCCATTGCACCTGAATTGAAGTCTGGGACTGCTATCATATCTACACATTGAAGATGATTGAATTAATGTTTACACAGAACTTCTGACATAATATATGATAAGAAGGCAGGTTGAATGGAGAATGGTATTATATTACTATTATAGTATTATGATTATAATTATAGTTACGTAATTTATTTAGCCCGTCAATTAATACCGTCATGTTAGTAAGCACAAATACAGTAGAATAACTCTAATCGAATACTAGAAGTAACCATCGACAAAAGAGAGAAGGCATTCAAAAATATTTATCGGCTACCTCCTTCACTGCTCGAACAACGGCTGCAACGATGTTATAGTTGATTAATGCATTATTATTAAAAAGTAACATTATACCTTGTTTCGGCAATGGATAGGCTACTCCGTAATATTTCTCATAAAATGTGGTGATACTCTTGCCAATACTTAATGCGTAGGCTGAGTCTTTGTATTGTTCAGGATCGGCCCAAGTGCGAATCTAATAAAAACGTATGTATCATAACAATAATGATAAATTATGGCAATTGAAAATCTCATTTGCGTTGCCTAATACACAATGTAAAACGCTTAACAGTGGAACTCATTAAATCAAGCAATAATCCAGGTAAATATTAGTGGACAGCGCGTGTGCTCAAATATTCAAACTTGCTTCACTCTCTTCATTCTCTTTCAAAAGTAGAAGATGACCCCCAGACTCTTCCTTCAATGATGATGATTATTAAGCGGCGTTATACTAACGAGTTGTGCGTGAAATCCAACACTTAAGGGTGAGTGAGGGTCGAATTACGCTAATATATGTAATATGACAAGCGTTCTGCTTTCTAACGAGGCGCCCAAATAATTTTTTTACAGTATTGTAGAAATTTCTGAGGAAAATTGATAGTCATGTTGTGTAGCCTTTAATCTCTATTCTGGTAAAGCATTCTTATTGCACACCAAATTGTGAAGGTAACATAAAGAATTAAAGGGATATGGCAATACAAATTTACTTTTTCTCACTTGAAAGAACTTTTAAATTGAAATATAAATCTCCCTTACCGATTTTTCGTATCTTGCTTAGTTCTTGAAGTATTTTACCTGAAAACAATGAGCTGTCCGCCATCTTGGATAATTTTTGATCTCATTAACGTTGGTTTTAGTGACGTCACAAGCAGGGATAGCAACGTAAAATTACTCCTAAGTGACCAAATAACAATTCTATAGATGTTTAAAATGTCGTCAGTCAATTTGTTATTTGAAACAGTGACCATAATTTTGGGCTCATACTGACCATTGGCTTTCCGGGTAAAATACTTGCGTGACCCTGCTTGTGACGTGACATGCATATCCGCAATAATCCAAGATAGCGGACAGCTCGCTGATTTATGATGATTTCTGTCACAATATCTTAAGAACTAAGAATAATAATTTTAAGAGTTCTTTCATATAAGGGAAAGTAATTTTTATTGCCATATCCCTTTAAATATAGCAAGTTATATTTTTATTCTGTTGCTATCAGTCTGGGGCCTTTTGCATAACACCAAATCAGATGAAGATTATAAATTGGCCAACATACTCCAATAGAATTTTATTTCAGGCAACATGACGTTTATTTTTCCCTAGGGAAACATAACAAAACTGGAAGTGAAGAGTGGAGGTTTTTACTGGTTTCCTCTGTTTTAATCACAATCAGTTTAAGATTTAAAGTGAAAAAATTCAGTCATCATTTTGACAACTTGGAACATGACCCTTAGTACTTAGTGATGCCGAGGGTAACAGGGTATATTTGGTGTCCCCAGCATCCAACGTTATTGCCCCAGACTCCACCTTCTAGCTCGATCACGCAGTGTTACGTACCGTGATATTGTTATATTTCCCAGTCGTAGTCTTCAGATCTTTAAAATCTGATACTATGTACGCAACCAGGTAGGTAGGCATGCGAACAGATTTCGCAAACTTTGTCACCGTCCTTATATTGGAGACCTTCTCTCTTGAATATACGTTCATGTTGGATAGCGCCTTATATTTATTGTCATGCTCAATGCTGATGGTGAACGTGGCTTTCATCGCTGGCTCGTCAAAACAGGGGAATGCTTTACGAGCATCTGCTGGTTCAAAATCTGTTAGTGCCAATGTTCTAATAATAATAATAAAATGATTCCGTAAGACTATATTTTGTCAGCCGTACTAAAGATTGGGGCTTTTTCTACGGGGCGCTTTTTTCTACGGGGGGCCAAAGTACTATTGGGGCGCTTTCCATTAACATGGTCAGAACGATCAGATCGATCAAATTGTTAAATTTAACACAAAACGTTTAATTTTGGGCTTAGGACCGGTCGGACCGGAACCATTTTAGCCAGATTTTCAAAAAATCTGGACCAGATCTTTCCATCAATGCAGAGACAGAAATTCTGGTCTGACCGGTCTGGCCATTAAATGGAAAGCGCCCTAAGACGCATATGACTATGTTTCCCGGCAATTAATGATTAGAAAGAACACGTGAACACTTTTTAACTTATGGAACGTTACAAATGCAGCTCAACCATTGTGATGTCATTTTATATTACAAATTGTAGCGAAGTAATGGTAGAAATTGAGAAAACCATATAACCTAAACGAATTAAGCAAAAATGGTAAGAATTATCTATCAATATACACAAATTACAATTGGGAGGTTAAATGCACTAAAATATAGAATTAAATTTCCTTCGAATATTTTGGGACTAAATTTCAGTGTTTGCCCCAGGCGTACGACATGTACGTAAACATTATTTAAAAATATATATTACAAAAATGGCAGTACCTTGTTTTCCCATCGTTAGTTTTATAAGTGCTTTTATAGAACCCATTTAATTCTTTTGTCTCAATATCACCATCAAAGTTTAACTTTAATTTGTATTCGCCAACTTGAAGTTCGTCAAACAATACCAAAACAAAAAACTGATTTTTGTTATATTCAAACTGTTTTCTAATTTTAAAAGATTTTTCTTCGGACAAGCCAAGAACTTGAACATTTTTTATGGCAAGTTTATTTATATGAAATAGAATAGTATTGGTTGATTTAGTAACTTGGAAAGATATTATCGATTTACCAGAGAATGCCAAATCTTCGAAGCTTACTTGTATTAACAAATCGTAATGTATTGGTCGAATATCGCTTGGCAAATGAATTTTTTCCCAAAGTTTCCTAATTTTTCGCTTTTCGACATAATTTTCTTCGTTAGGCACATGTTTGTTAACACCATTTACTGATTTTATATTCTGCCTTGATTTATTTATTGGTTCATCATTCGTTCGGCTGTATTTAACTGTGTTCCGCATAACTACAAAGATTGCTATTACAGAACAAAGTGTCAGAGCAGAAAATAGTCCAATCCCTTTCGTCTTGATATTTTTTCTCGGAACATCAACATTCCAACCCATCTTTGAGCGTAGTTTCCACAACGCGTTATCAACCGCAGCCATTGTAGATTGAAACTTTCAAGAGGATGTAATTACTGAATTATTTCTAAAAGGTAAAACATGGGCGTTTATATACCGTATGGGGCTTCGGTGGTGCTGCGCAGTTGTCAGAGCAAGCGCCTGAGTCGCGCGCTGCCGAAAACGTCAGTCAACGCTTTACGGAAAGTCGTGGGTTTCCTCGGGGTATTCCGGTTTCTTCTCATCGGGAATATTAACAGGTTGCGTTTGAAAAAGCACCATGCATCCTAACGTACGTTCTATCGTAGCGGCTCTGCTCCCTGATCAGACATGAGTCACTACGGTAGCACCCATAGGCGCCTTTAATAAGTCTTCAACTCGGTCAAGTCGAGCTGCGTCCTTCGTAATTCAGGTCAGCTCTCAGCTGAAAGTAAGGATGATTAGCACAACTCCACTTACTTACTATATTCACATTTTTAAAGAGGAATTCAGTAACTGGCTAAATGTTTTACCCGACTAACAGTTTTAGTCCAATTATTTAAAGTTAATTACCGAGAATCGAAGCTGATCAATCAAGACTGCATTTCAATACTGAAAAGCCGGGTTTCGAGGTAACTACCTGACTTATTACTGCTTGATTGACAAAGTTTTTTCAAAAGACTAAGAGAAGACAATGCTCTCACTTGAAATGACTATTTTTTTGCGCTATTACTGTTTCATGCAGAATTGTCAATGCATGCATGCATAGTGCAGTGAAAAACAATAAACCATGCCGTGTAAAATACAAAACAAGGGTAACTCCAAAAATTGATAACATTTTAATATTTATCAATATATATTTATCATGATAAATATATTTATCATAATAAATATATTTATAAATATATAAATAAATATATTTATAATAAATATATTTATTATATTTAAATTATTATTTAATTTAATTATTATTAATTATTATTATTTAATTATTATTAATTATTATTAATAATAATTATTTAATTATTATTTATATTTAAATTATTATATTATTTAATAAATATATTTAAATAAATATATTTATAATAAATATATTTACAATAAATATATTTATCATGCCGTGTAACATGCACTGGTTGACAATAGGAAAAGAGATTATGCACCATTTTAATAATAATAATAATATTTAATGTTTCCATAGCGCAAAATACATGTACATATATATGCTCTAATGCGCTTTACATACAAGATGTAAAAAAAAATTTACAATAGGATTAAGATATATTCTAAGAAACAAACTAATTGAACTAGTAAAATACTAATATAGATAAAATACTGCTACTGTTCATGTGCTAATCTAAAAAGATGAGTTATTAAATATGATCTAAAATTTGAAAAATTGTTCTCGGACCTGAGGTTGGCTGGTACATAATTCCATAGAGCTGGCGCAGCCGCGACAAATGCTCTATCTCCTGTGGTTTTATTCGTTCTTTATTTAGGGGGTCCAAGTAAACGATTATCGTTTGAGCGTAAATAATACCGTGACTGTCTTTTAAAAGTTACTAAATCTATGATATATTCCGGAGCATTGCCTTGTAGAGCCTTAAATGTAATTAAAACAACTTTAAAAATAATTATGTACTTCACTGGAAGCAGGGCCGTTGCGAAGGGATATGGATTGGGGGGTGTCGAGAGTCAAATTGCCGAGCGATGCAAGATGAATTTGCCGACTTTTTCTAAAATCTGGAAACTAAAAATTTTCATTTGACTTTAATTATGCCACATTGTGTGCGATGATCATTAATGAGTCATTATTTAATGTACAGTTATACTATCCGTATATATCAGTTATACTATCGAATTAGTTAATATACTATTCTCTTGAAGATGCAGGATATATAGATAAAAAAATACAAAATAATATATGGCTAGAAAACTGTTCGCACTTTCTTTGTGAATTACTGTTTAACTCAAAGTGTATTAGTCTATATCTCGATTTCTAACGTTCGCCATTTGCCAATGTTTAGTATATTACAACTCGTCTCTTCTTCAACAGGCTCCACTCTTTTGCAACTTTCTTCAAGTTAAGAGTGTCTGTAAGGTCTCTCTCGCAGGTTAAAAGCATGAGACCAGTCAGTCTTGCGTCGCTCATTGACGTGCGCAGTTTGTTCTTCACAAACTTCAATTGACTGAATGAACGTTCGTTTGACGCAACTGTCACGGGAGCCGTAAGCATCAATCTGACTATTGAATTTGCCAATGAAAGTGACAATTTGTTGGCTTCGCTGACTTCAACAACCTTATTATAGTCTTTGCATACGTCAGAAGGTAATAACTCTGCCAATACCTGTAGTTCGGCTTCTACGGCTAATGGGTCAGGTGATTGTGAAGGTGGAAATAGTGAAACAGCAGGATGAATGCAGGATCCATCAATTGGTAGCTTCAAACACTTTAACAAAGGCAAAAAGCTCTTCTTGCATTGCACCAAATGTTCTGTCATTCGGGATATAAGAACATCAAGGACTTCGCGAAATTGCTTTCTGTAGTAGGCTTGAAGTAAAAACACGGTGGCTGTTCCGACATGCTCGTCCACGCGTCTAGGTATTTTCTTAGGGCGATGGTGACGGTTGAAATCTGCTTCCGCGTCAATTTCAATCTTAGCGCTAAACAGGCTTTGAGACTTTCGTATGACGCGATTTTCCAAGCGTTTTATCCTTTTTCTTTTGGGTTTTGAACCGCGCATAATTGTTAAACAACTTGAAGCGCAGTCGAGCAAAAATCATGCCCGATGATAATTTAAGAATTAAACATTTCTCGTTTCGGCCTCCCGTCGATTTTCGACGATTAAATGACGACACATTGAGATGAACTAATGTGGTTTTGGCATAAGGCCACAATTTGTACAAACCATTTTTTTAAATCCTAAGGCAAAAGTTATTGCTTTATTAACCCCTACATGTTCGCAAGTTTCTTCACTTTAATTAACAATTCGCTGAATGCCGATTTCGCGACTTGCCGAACAATGTCGGAGCAATTTGCCGACTGGGCCGACTAGTACAAAATTATTGGGGGGGTGAAGCACCCCCCCCCCCACACCCCCCCGCTCGCGACGGCCCTGACTGGAAAGCCAGTCTAACCGGTACATGACAGGAGAGATATGAAAGAAACGTGGAGTGTTGGACACCAACCTAGCTGCAGCGTTTTGGACAATGTTGAAGCTTGCTAATCTAATTAGTCGGCAATCCATATAAAAGACTATTACAGTACGTAATCCAAGCGTCCAATAACCAGCGCAAGGACAAGTCTACGTTTATGTAGACTCGTATGTTAGGTACTTTCTAATACGTCTGATGTTGTGTAAATAGTAAAAGGCCGGGTTACATATTTTAATAATATGAACATTGTATTTAATGCCTCCATTTCACTCACAAAACTATCTGCGAATCATCAGCGTATGCGTCTGGAAGATGCGTCCTGATAACTTTGAAAAGTTTTACTGGCGTAAGTAGTGAATAGAAAGGGCCCTAAACAGGAACCTGAGGAACACCGTAGGATAAATGACAATTATCTGGCATTCCTCCATTAACTGACACACGCTGAGAGCGACCGGACAAGTATGAAGAAAACCACTTTAGCACTGATCTCGTAACGCCAAACGAGGTCTCCAGGCGACGTAGCAGAACGGTACGATCCACAGTATCAAGTCCACGCTGCACTTAGATCCAGCAAAACTAAAAGCTACACGTGCTTTCGATTCATGTAAAAATAATGTCGGTACTCGTTAGCAACTCGTTGCACCACCGTCTCCGTACTATGAAATTGCCTGTATGCTGATTGAAATATAGGAAATAGATAAATGCCTGTTATGTGAGTTTACAATTGATCAAACACTGCCCTTTCGGTAACTTTAGAAACAAATTGTAAGTTGCTGATAGACCGCAAGTTCTGATAAGCTGATGAGTCCTGAACACCTTTTTTCAGTAGCGGATTCACGAGCCTCCTTCCTTTCTTCTGGGAAATGCGCAGTAGAAAGAGAAGTATTCAACATCTTTGAAATTACTGGTAGCAGAACATCCATAGAATCACAAACCAGATTGGTCGGCATAGGGTCTAAAACACAGGACTGTTTTTCAGAGTGTTGAATAATATCATATACCTCGCAATGACTTAAGGTCTTAAAAAAGTCCAGCACTTAATGTATATTCAACATGGACTTATCAACTGGTACGAAATCTCTGTCAGTTGGACTGATACAAACAGCGTCAATGTCATTACCAATGCATTCGACCTTGCCGGTAAAAAATCTGGCGACACCATTCGCAAGTATAGTCTTGTCAAGATGAACAGGGAGAAGTTCGTCTTTCATCCCAAGCAGGCATTTTGCTGCACCAAACAACTTCCTTTGATCACTACTATTCTCTTCCATAATTGTAGAATAATATTCTCGACGAGCTCATCAAATAGGCCACATGATTCTTCTTCACCTTATTCAGATCTGCAGTCAATTTTGTTCTTCTCCATTTGCGCTGACAGAGTGGTATTATATTATTTTACGTGTGCATTCAATTCATCCGTGGTGTTTAACTGTTTCTCGGTACACAATGACCATGCAAGCTAGTCACCCTTGAGGTGGCCCATATCAATAAACTTGATCTTCCTATAATTAATAGTTTTAACTGATAGACAAGGTTTAGCAGAATCCAGTCGCCATATAACAGCAGCATGATCAGATATTAACCGATCTACGCGTGGTATTCCGTCAACAAATGATTCAGACATGCGCGTTACGATCATGCAGATCCAATATATGACCCTCGCGGTGCGTAGGGTGCTTAACATGCTGTTGCAGTCCGAACAAATCCAGAAACTTTCTACTGTCGATGTCATTGGTATCATCTACATGAATATTAAAATCACCTGTTATCAACAGTTGATCCTTACAAAGCAACAAGGATTCCAGATATTCAGAGAATTCAGTAAAAAAAATGCTTATTGAGAGACGGTGATTATCTGAGTACGGTGGTCGTAGATAACAACTACCCGCAAGTTATGCGATGGTGACCTAATAGTCCACTCAGAAAACTCGTAGGAATGCCGTGCACTTGAACCACCATCAACCTTTTTAACATTCAGTAAGTCACGATAAATTAGCCCTGTCCCTCCTCCACGGCGATCCGATCTCGAATAGTCCAGAATCCTATAGCCATTTGGACATAGCTCAGCTCCGATCGCCGCGTTGCGAGCGGTTACCCAATGCTCAGTAGTAGCTAGTGACCAGATCCACATTAGATTCACAAATATAATCGAAAATCTCAGCAGTCTTATTCCTAACAGAGCGAGCATTAAAGTTACACAATACTATTTGATTTTTACTCCAGTTAGTGTTCAATCGACCATTGATGTGTACGTCTATTAGGTTATTGCGTGTTGCTGTCTGTCGAGGGCGGGGATAATGCTCACTTCGCTGTGAAACAATGGACGTAATACTATAATTATTAACCCACGTCCAGAACTACATGGAATGTAGCTACTGAGTTTGAATAATAATAAGCACACGAAAGCACACTGTCTTTTATGTCGGTTTATCTTGATGTTCAGTCACCCAATACACACTTTTGAACCCTAATGAGCAGGAACACAAGGAAGACAATGGACGTAATACTAGAAATTAGCTCAACGAATGGGCCTTCTCAAGAAGTTGTCGATCTATGTTCCCGTGAAAGAACGAATTGCGTATTATAATGCTACAGTCAAGTCGCTAATGATGTATGGAAGCAATGTCTGGTCTAATACTTCCAAGGTGATTCTCGAACGTATATCTAGATTACAAAAACGTGCGGCTCGTGTTATCTTAGGTGCCGCAACTAGAGCGAGAAGCAAGCCACTATTTGAAAAGCTTGGGTGGATTCCATTTACCGAAGAGGTCAAGATTAGGAAGGCAGTCGTTTGTTATAACCGTGCAAATGAGAACTGCCCTCAGTATATGTACAATCTTCTTCGAACAAATTCTGAATTCCATAACAGAACAAATAGATATAGTATTTTTTTATTTAAACTGCCTGTCATTAAAAGGAAAAAGGAGGGAGGTGGAACGCTCTACCTATAAGTTTACGTAAAGCTCCCTCTTTGAAAACTTTCAAAACTAATTTCTTAAACTTTTTACGATCATAGTTATATATATTATTAGAATTATATAGTATATTGCATGTAGTAGGTAATAGTTTTAATTGAGGGCCACAGGTTTGTCAATTTATTGTAAGGTGCTACCCTCACGAAATAAAGTTTTTATCTTATCTTATCTTAAGAATAGCATTTGTGTTCAAAGGCTGTAAAAACAATGGCTCGAGCAAGTCGTGAATAATAGCCAAACAATTACCATCAAGTCGAGCTGAGTGAAATTGCGAAATCCAATTTTCGAAGAGCCAAATTTATCTTGAAAAATACCGTTTCGCATATCCAGATACATTACAAGCCAAGGATGAAAGCTTTACAGACGACTTATCCGAGCATGTTTTCCACTAAAAGAATATCCAGAGAGAAATAAAACATATAGAAAGGCGGACAAAGCGACAGCGTGGCCGCCCACGCTCACATTTTCAAGAGCATGTGATTTCAAAAGAATAAACGATTTGTTTGTTATTCAAATAATTTCTTAATTTTCCAAGGAAATTCGGTTAGACCGTGCTCTAAGAAAATTCGCATTTTGTTTGCTCAAGTACACACGTAAAAATCTCACATCTTGTTGACAAGTTGTTGGCTTAACAAGCTTGTAGCAAGCTTGTTGACAAGTTGTAACAAGCTTGTCATTTTATCAAGCTATAGCAAACTTGTGTCATCAAGCTTGCTACAACTTGTTGGTTTGCAGACTTGTAGCAAGTTGTTGGAACAACTTGAATCAAGCTTGTTTCAACAAGCCATATCATGCGTGTTAGAACAACTTGTTGACAAGTTGATGTGGTCGTGAAGTTGTAACAAGTCCGTTTCAACAAGCTTGTAGCAAGACTGTTTTAACAAGTATGTACCAAGAGTTGCGAACAACTTGTTACGGCATTGTTAACGGCAAGAGTTTTCATACAACAGCTGAACTAATTTGAACTTGGCAAAACCGTATTTTATTGGTGGTTGCTAAGCGTTGTTATGCAGAATGAAAGTTATGGCGAAAGCAAGAAAAGCTGACTTTCAAGACTTCAAGTTTCTGTGGTTTCAACGGCAAAATCATATGGTTTAAATTTTCTTTATTTTGATGTTTGAAGAGAAAAATGTAAAAAAAATAGCTGGTAAGTGTTATATTTTATAGCTAAGTTAGTGCGCTTGAGTAGATTTTGTAAAATTATCGCCTAAACATTACAGTTTTTTGTTTTCTAACACCCAAATATTATGTACAGTGCAGTATTTATGCTTGTAATCTTTGTATGTTAATATGCTTTATTGCTTTGGCTTTGAATACAATATATTGCCTTCTATTGGTACCTAGCAGAATGAAACCGTTGATTTCTCGCATTTACCCAGGCCCTGACTTAATTCAGTAAACAATATTCATTATTTATAAAATTAGCTCAAACTTCTGTACTCAGCAGCCTAATTTAACTGCCCCTGTCAGAGATAAAACTCTGGACAGGCATTTTATATGCAATGATCACTGAATATTTTGTATTGAATTGCAAAATATATATTTTAGTAAACAAAATTCATATTAATTTGAACCCTTCTAGCATAAAACAGCTATCATATTTTTGCTGCTGGGTGAATTGAGTACTGATTGTCATGGTCTTTTGGTCTAATATTATTATTATTATTAAAAAGCAAATTTAATTGGGGTATGGGATCTGCCTTGCCCATAGATATCAACATATATTGTCGTGGTCAAGGCATTTCAGACCAAAAATCAATTGAAAGGCATGGCACATGCAGAACCTTGGGGCTGTACATATGACATATTAAATTTCCAAACAGTAGCCAAAAATAGGCATAACTTAAAAAGAGGGGGTCTAAACTCAAGAAGGGCTCTACTTGATTTTGACTGGAATACTGCTGCCATGAATATCCTGGGAGCCAGGTGGGTCAGGTATAACAGGTTTATTATTACAATATACAGAATTTCGAGAAGAATAAGAAACATGATATGTGGGGCCTATAAACAATAGAACAGGCAAATTTATGAATGACTACTAACTGGGTATAATTTTATATTGGTACAGTGGCTTTAATTAACATGGTATCTGGAGGGAAATTATGGCAGATCCACAAGAATATCATCAAATAAAGAATTTGTGGTTCTTCATGGAAGGAGTGCAACCATCCTCAGAAAGGAAAAGAAAATGTTTAGTAAATAAAGTGACCGAACTATTACAGACAGAAGATTGACACAGACAAGTAATTGAAATATACAGGGATTGGCCAGTTTATTTTCATTAAATTAAATTTTTAACACCGTTCTACTCTTTAATTAAATACCGGTCAGTATAATCTGCAGACTGCAGACCGGGTGTAAAGTGCAGAATGAGTATAAAATGCAGACCGAATACGCAGACTAGGTATAAAATGCAGACTTTGCCATAAAACTTACCAGCACTTTAATAAAATGTAAGGCATAGTAGCATACAAGGCATAGTAACATAGAAGTTCGCCAAATCGCCATTTAATAACTTGGTTCAGGTTTATGTTAAGACAGTTGTCCTACTGAAAGAACACCTTAACACAAACCCCTATCAAAGCGGTTCAAATTTTGAATTTTATTCGAAATTCTGAATTTATTTATTATATTGTTCCGAGCTCTGTTCTAAATTGTCTGTTATTTACAAACATAAAAACTGGTCTATATTTGATTCACACTTCAAAACATTTAATTAACCTTGATAGACCACAATGCATCACGTTAAACACAAAATGAAAGATGCCGTCGCTATTGGTGAAAAGGTCATCTGACGATAATCATACTGTGTTACAAATATACTCAATAAATAGTACTTTTGTTTAGGATTTAGTGTTGTGTTTGGATAAATTACTCATTTTTAACAAAATTGCTGGTTGTAATGCCCACCAACTGCATTGAAAGTTGAAAGTGCAATGCCCCCCTTCCCCTCTAGTGTTGTTTATGAGCTTGTCTTTATGCTCAGAGGCCCCCAGACGCCAGAAACACCAGGGCAATCGACCCATTATATATCTGCAAAATAACTACTTTCCCAAAAACATGTTTATAGACAAAGCGAGTACTGAATACATTCATGTTCAGTTGGTGGAAGTGCTGTTTATAGTTTATATCCTTAATTTATTTACTGTTGTCATGCTGGTAAGTTTTACGGCAAAGTCTGCATTTTATACCTAGTCTGCGTATTCGGTCTGCATTTTATACTCATTCTGCACTTTACACCCGGTCTGCAGTCTGCAGATTATACTGACCGAATTAAATACTATTCATATACATGTAGTACAACATATATCCATATCCTAATAATCCTATTATTATTCTCCACATAAACCATAATTTAGGGGTGTATAGGATATGGGCAGTCTTTTGATTCCAATAATTATATAATTATAATCATTGAACAGAAGCCCTGAATCTGACATAAAAATAGACATACAACTACTATTATATCAAAAGCATTTAAATGTCTGAGTGTTTAAGTTTTGTTCTAAAACAAGCAACTTCAAGTTCTAGTTTCATGATTATCTCTTTGCACACCAGTCAATGTAAGCCTTGCCCACCCCAGGGCATAGATAGGATTTTTGAAGATGGGGAAAGCTTATGTGCAGTCGGGGGAGGTAGGGGATGTAAATTGACTGGTGCATAATATCTTTGTAACCAAATTCTTCCTACAGATTATTTCCATCTTGGATTTATACCTAAATCACAATTAAGAAAGGTTGCATTAATGTTTCCTAAAAATGCTGCTGTGGGTTTGTGTTGGAACTGCAATAAAGTCTGAAAAGTTCAAAATATGCCAACGTTCAGAGAAAAGGCCATTCTCATGCTACTGCACGCCCGCCTGAGTGTTTTGAGTCTTTTTAGGTACAGTAGTTTAAAAAACCCATGGCAGCTGATTCTTACAAAGTATAAAACCCTTTATTATAAAATTTATTACAGTCAAATCTGGTGTTCTGTTACGAGCAACATTTGAAATATTGTCTCACACAATATTGATTTGGAGATTGCTCTGTGCAATTTGCAACCGACATGAACAAATTGCATATTGAAATTCACAACCAATGTCCTGATTGACTGTAATATTAAATACTGGTAACAATGACATATATATTGACATTGACATGCAACCCTTGGCCCTTTTATTTTTATTAATGAAGGCAAAAGAGAGACAGTTTTGTAATTGTGCCACGAAAACATAATCTATTGTACATTATTTCATTTTTGAACACCTGAATCACAAGGCCCTGACAAAGGTAAAAGGTTGCACTGTCAGTTTGTCAACTCCATCAAAACACGATATTGAAATAGAATACTCTGAAAAAAACCACTTTAATTGCATGCAAAATATGTAAATGATAGTTTTACCTTTGTATTTAAATCTGCAGTTTATGTATTTACTAATCTTTGTTCTCTTCTTTCAAAATAATATGAAATTTTAAGCAAAGTTTGTGTTGTCTGGTTTTTTTTATCGCTTCCCCCCCGGAAAACACGCGAACACACACGCGTGTTTTCTGGATAATATTCGCGGGCTTTTGCGTGGGTTTACGCGAGCCGCCATGTTTGTTACAAACTTGTTGAATCGAGCTTGTCACGGATTGATTTCGACAAGCTTGCTACAGCTCCGTGTCAACAAACCTGTACCAAGTTGTTGACAAGCTTGCTACAACCTTGTTGGCAACAACCTTGCTACGGCTCTGTCACAACAACCTTGCTGCAAGAACGGGAACAAGTTGTTACAAGGCTGTTTCAACATCATGGGACAAGCAGTGCGAACACATCCTGTTGACAAGATGTTGATGCAGACTTGCTACAAGTCTGCTGCAGGTTTGCTACAACTTGTGCGTTTTTACGTGTGTAGTTTCAACAAGCGTGGAGAAGGAGATCGTATGATGATAGAAATGTACATTGGGAGATTTGCATGCAAGAGCAACATAATTGTCGCTTTACTGTCGTGATTCAAAAATACTAGATTGCTGTCTGGCAGTTTGTGATAGTACAGGGCAGGCGTTCAAATAAAGACGCAGCACAAGTGCGTAGAAGTAAGTAAAAAGTGAGGATCTTGACTTGTGTGCCAACTGTGTACCACTCATGTACCAGAGAAACGAGCGAAAAATCAGTGTCTGATATTAAATCAGGTTGCCGTGCGGTGAACTCACTACGAAAACTTACTTAGTCTTTCACAAACCATCCCTGTTTTGATTCCATTTCTATTTCCTACGTTTTTCAAATAATCAGGTATGCAGGAACCAAAAATAGTGGGCTAATGTTATTAAACCCATGTTTATAGCGTTAGTAATATCGTTCCTTGAATTACTGTCGGATTGCTTTAAAGAAGCGAACTATACATGCACAATTTTGTAACCGGTAAACCTCGATATACAAGTGCTGTGTGAAGTTTAATATCCTTAATGTGTTCTTTATCGCACCTGTCATACTGTTGTTTATAATACTGTACCGTGACATTGACTGTAGCAACAAATTAAGTTGAGAACAACCCGGCTGTACATAATAATTAAACGATATTGATAGAGTTGGTTTTAATAGTCTTCATATGTGATAGTAAGATCATGAAGTTCAATTATTATACTGTATATATAAACATCAAGATACCTGCTGAAAATAGCTATTATATTTCCAGTCAACCATCGGCTTTCCTTAAAACGGTCGTGAGAGCATCCCTTGTATTCGCTAACTGTACACCGTAGATTAATTCGTATCAATTTTACATGTTGAACATTAGAAGCGAAATCAAAAGACTACGTGAATTCAAAATACTCGTCCAGCAGTAACAGGTACCTGTCACAAGAGGTCAAAAGTCATGCACGTGCACTGTTTTTATTAATTTTCCACTTGTTACATGCATTTATTATTATTACGAATAAGCTAAAGTTAAAAATTATTCTTCAGTATGAATGGCTAAACAACATTTTATATATTGAAGAACTAGGTCAATCTAAGAAACTAAACTAACATGCATGACAAGTAATATTGGAAGATTTCATCCAGACTCATTATTATTTTCTGCCAGCTTCAAAAGCCTAAATAGGAGGGCTATGATGGTAATCTACGATCGAATATTAGCATAACGTGTGACTCAGTTTATAGGTGAATCCAGAGGAGAAAATAGCTGGATGTCCGTCTGTAAAGTCCTGGTCAACTGAACGAGAATGAGAGTTGATGAGGGTCAATGAGAATTGAAATTACTCTCGATCGGTCGCTTTTGAACGCCAACTCTCATCAACTCTCATGCAGTCTCATCAACTCTCCGCATCAATTTTGAGTTGGTTCAAATTTTGATGAGAGTTGATGATAGTTTTACCTCGTTTGACCGGTACTTGTGGTAATATCCAATCAATTGTCGCTGGCTCGCAGAAATTTGATCTGCATGCTCGCCACTGCAGACAAATCACGATATTTTGCTCAACCTTGTCCAATAATTGTATAATGTTTTAATGTTATACCAATGCCCAGGATTCTTCACGTATATTAACAGTGAAATGTGAGATATCTAGAATACATACAACAAGTCCGTGCATCATAAAATATATGAAACTCAAAATGTGGAATTTCATCCAATTCTTATTGAAAATACCTCCGAGAACACTCCTTTGCTTAATGGAGAAAACTGGTGCTAAAATAATGCATGACACCGTACAGTGAGGCTGATTTGTTTTCAACAGGGTGTATTTTATTATAAATCCAATTTTGTCATGAAATATATCATCGAGATAAAAAAATACAAGGAAACCGCAAGCGTTTGCAAGCAAACTGTGCCTAGACTGGCGCATGCGCAGCAAAATTTCCAACCTGTTTAGCTGTATCATATTGAACATTAACGCTGACCTTATAATTTTGTAACAATCCTGCATTGTTAACACCATACCGTCTTGGGACAAATAATATATAATAAAATTAGTAAAAAAGTAGCATCTCAACATTCACGGACGTAGACTTCCTCCAAGTCCCTCTTTCTGTGTAGGCCAACCATATTGTTTTTTACATGACGTACGGATAAATCCAAGGAGCGAAAGAACTACTTCGGGCTGCTCAAATTTGAGCAGCCGGAAAAGGCCGGCTTCAAGCTGGCCAGGAGGGGCGTGATGCTATCGGAAATCTGAAATTACTGTTGATTTCAAATGATTTGGGCGCTTATTTCACAAAATATAATGAAATTTCATCCTATGAATTGCGACTCGCGACTGGGAACGAAGTTTCCCGTAAAAGAAACTATTCGTCGAGTTCGACCGTGTATCTTGTTGTATTTTATATAAAGCGCGCGAGAATAATCTGCTTACACTATATGATACAACCTGCAAGTAAACACATTATATCCATTTATATATTTTTGGAAATCTCCACAGAACTGTTGCCGTTCTAACATTGATTATGAAGTTCAAAGGGCTTGGTCTCCTACAGATATTTTCGTTCATTGCAGTAGGCAGTAGGTTAAACTCGACTGTATATATTTTAATAAGTGTTAGTGTCAATTAAGACAAAACTCCGTTAAACCCGCATCGAGGCGTATTATATACACAATCTGTGATGGTGGTTTGCCTGAATAAATATTATTATCATTCATTCATATTTAAACAGTTTGTCAAGTTTATACAATATTTTTGAAATAGCTCGAAAGACATGCGAACTTCCAGTCATTCGAAATAAATATCTGTTGTGTTTATAGCATAAATATTCTATTTCAACGAAGTTTAATAACGCGAAGTCGCAATTAGCTACTTTATACAAGTTTGGAGTTTTGGGCAAGAACGCATGAACTTCGACAAAAGATCTAAGGAGATTAACAAAAAGATACATGGACATAATCTGTTTATTTGCAACATATGGGAACTCCCGCTTTATAAAAGCTACACAGAAACGGTCGATCTCGACGAAAAAATGTTAATTCCTCGTTCCTTCGGTCTTCGGAGATGCATTTACTATGGATTGCATCATTTTGTTAAATAAACGCCTATAAACGATATGAATCAACAAAAAATTCAATCGAATATTCGAATTCGCAACTCTCTTATACTCCCCCTGGCGACTATTTCCGGCTGCCCAAATTTGAGCAGCCGAAAGTAGTTCTGCGTGCAGATTTTACAAGTCCCTCTTTCGCTGCTTGGATTTCTCCGTACGTCATGTAAAAAACAATATAGTGGACCTACACAGAAAGAGGGACTTGGAGCAAGTATATCACGGACGCGGACGCCAGACTATTCTACTGCACTAAACTGCAGGCGAGCTAAAATGCAGTAATAATGGCGAACGTGTCAGTACTAGTGATATATAAGAGTTCATGCACATTCAATTTTGTTTCTATAACAAATACTATAGATGCATGGTTGGTCTCGTTTTTTTACCTCATTGTTTAAAACCTAAAACTAATGACTTAGTTTTACTACCAGTCGCATAAATAGCTTCTTTAGGAAACTATTGTTACATAGCTAAATATACTGTCGAAGGAATTTAATTAGTATTAGAAATAATTAGTATTATTGCCCCTTTTGGCGAAATGAAAAAATGCATTCGTTCCATTCTTCCTATCCCATTTGCGACGCGCTTGGTCTCGTTTTTGACAGATTACACATAATTATATTTAGATATGTTTGCTAGGTACATATTGTGTATATCGGCTTAAACTAAGCATGTTTTATCAGTGAACATGCACGCGCTAACATAATATGTATATCTCCCTTTTTTGAGTTCTGAGATAACATTAGTGCACATGCACCCACCCAAATATAGAGAACAAAATCAAAACACCATTTGAATAACGAATAATTAATGAGTTGTAATAATTGCACAAGGTGGATATGCAGTACCGGATATAAATAGTATGATTATTATTCGTGAAATTACACATCGGACAAAAATTAATACAGAAATCATGCTGTAGCTATATATAATAATATGCCAAGTTTCAATACTATTTGAAGGCAACAAATAGTAGAAAGATGACTAAAGAGTAGATGCTTATTTGTGATTTTCCACGTATAAAACCTGCACTGTTTCCTGGTGCTTCCACAGTTTTGGCAGTATTTTCATCAGGATTGTCATCGCAAACTATTTGCTTTTTCTTTGCCAACTCCTTAGGCAAGCTGGAACAGAAAAATGTAAAAGAACGACAACGAGTTTATTAGAAGTCAGAAATGATTTGAAATACGAAGATGTCAGCGAAAACAAAGGTACTGGGAACATTTTACACGTACATAGTTTCAAAAGTCAAAATAAAAGGAACGAAATTATAAGGACAATGAGAAGGGCTTCTCTTTAGGACGAAGAGACGATATATATCTTAGAAAACCAAGGACCAATTGGGGAAAGCAGAAACTGTTGTATCAGGCTTGTAAGGAGCACAACGGTTTGGACTATAACATTAAGTCAATTCCTCAATTAGCTAGTTTTCGAAATATACTTTTTAGAACTCCATATCCATGATTTAATGAAACTCACTTTGAAACTTGCTCTTCCTTGTAATATAAAATTATCTCAGACTTAGTTATATTTTTTGTATTGTTTTTCATGTATATATACGTAATATATCCTGCATGCTTATCACTACTTTATAGTATAGACTTTTGTATTTCAATATTTTCTCAGGGACCTTCTGAAAAACACAATAATAATTTCTCCTGAATAAATAATATTATCTATCTATCTACCTATCTGTCTTAGGACCGGTTCAAATTATGGCGGACGACACCCAAAAGCGGTGTTAGAATATTTTTGTTATCTATCTTTGGAATATTATTCGCACAACGATGATGAAAGGACGAAATTTCAGCTGTAGGTGTATTAAGGGAAACTTTGAGTATTAATTAAGACTTGAAAAAAACAGAAATTCTTAAAATCGTAGAAATTTACCAAAATTTCACTGACAAAGAACTATTTGTGGGTGGGTGTATATTACATCCCCAATTCCACGGTATTTCCATCTCCACACCACCCTGAAGATGAGTGAAGTATTATGGAAATCTTTCGGTTTAGTCATCATGCCTCTTTCTCTCATGCTCCATGACCATAGATGTGTTGCCGGTGAAAAATTTCAAGAATATATTTTTGAAATCCTGCTAATTTTCAAATTATTGAGCAAGATATAATTAAAGTTAAAACATAATAGAAAAGATAATATAAAACAGCTTTAAAAGGTTTCTTAAAGGTTCTTGCCTGCATTTTTACTTTCCTGCAGTATATATGATTCACCTTTTTTCTATTTGCGAGTAACCAAGGAAGAAAAATGAAGAAATATGACCATTTACTAGTCATGCACTTACCATTTAAACGCATTTATACATTCCTGTTTGCTGACCAGCACAACAACATACTTCCTATCATTACTACATGCTGGGATAGATCCGCACGCTGCATCCCTCATGTTCCGATAGCATTCGGTCGTTGCGTTTGGTTTAACATCATCAATATATTGTCGTAGGTCTGTGAAAGTATTTGTGGCGTTGTCACCTTTATATTCCACTCGCTGAAATGACAAGTGAGGAAATTTTATTTACTCAAGTTTTTATAGTCAATAAAAAATTAGTGAAAAGTTTGCGGCTATGATGCGCGTTGAATGACCAGCTTAGTTTCTAATACCAAGAAGGATTGGCTAGGTTATACCAACAAATATTAAATAATTAGTTAATTTGAGTGGGATTATTTGCATAGGGGCATATAGAGTGTCGAAATTTTGTGTTTGCATTTCCCCCCAACATGACAAGGCAACAAAAAGGAAAAAACAATCAAACGAAAATAGATGTTCAATTTCCCGATTTTGTGGAACGTGACTTGGGTATGAACAGTATAAGGAAATGGATTTCAAGTGGCTTTTCCTACATCTATACTATTAGTTCTTGCGACTGTTTTGTTGTACCTAGCACGTAGGCGGAAAAGCGAGGTTAGGCAAATTGGAAGTCGCAAAAATGCAAATATTTTTTAACAGATTCGGAACAAACATGGCAAAAACGAGCCTGCATAGCAACCAGACACAGAATAGTGGGCGCATTGATGTTGGAATCCTGTTGTAAATTTCAAAAGCGGATGTTTCAAAAAGAGATTCTTGAATGTGCATAGGTGGGTGGTCTACTCTATAAAGAAAGATGACTATCGAAAGGACTAAATTGTTCATTTTATGCTTGGTGACGTATGATGCTATGGGAACACATTGTAGCATTGTAGCAAACTGGTTGAATGCAGAAGGACGTGTGAATTATCGCTCCGTAATATTTTTATTAAATTTTTAAATTTTTGAGTTATTTCGCTGTACAACACTCCACAGCAAGTATTGTATTCGAAATGCAAGATCTACAGCTTTGCTGGACGGGAAATTTTGAGAAATTAAAGCATTTTGTAAGCGAAAATGTCGATTTTGTTGGCGTATGGAGTTCGCCAGGCGGTGACAAGAAGACATACTGTGATGGCTATAGCTCAATCTCCTGGCGGAAAAACAAGAAAGTGTTGGAAATACAAGGCAGAGACAAGAGCCTGATAACAGCTAAGTTGTGTTCAATGTTGTGTAATGTTGATTCTGTACCGACAAGCGAAAAATCTTGTACCACAAGCGATCAAAATGGCGCTTCCCCTCCCACAAGCAATGAGCTATTTGTCGAAGTAGAAGGTGTTAAACTCGATATAACAATTGCTGAGAAAGAAATCCGTGATAACAAATATAGCATTAAAATTATAGAAGAAAGCCTTGATAAAGTGCTCGGAAAATTCGATACTATTAGCCAACAATTTGATATATTTGGGACAGAAATACAGTTGTTAAATAACCAACACATAATTCAATATTCATCAAAAGTTGTCGAACATTCAAATTGACCGCCAAAACGCCTCCGTGTTGGGAAAACCTTGTCATGAGGAAAATAGTAACACAATAGCAAGCAAGGGTGTGACTTTAAACTCAAAAATCCCGTGTGGGATCAAATATGTCTGTTGTTGATCTTGGTCATTTGGTAAATAGCGAAAATTTGAATAATTATTCCAATATATCAAACACAAAGGAGAATACTCTATTAAATAACCTCAACTGTGAAGACAACGAATGTATTGTCATCATAAACCACACTAAGCTATCCAACAATATCTCATCAAATAGTAAGGTTATTAGCGAAAATACTCAAGAAATAAATCAACTCAAAGAACAATTGACCAATATGCAAAGTGAGCGTCAAACACTCATTAAGGAAATTTCAAAACAAAGTGAGATAATTAAGCAACTATCCTCCAAAGTGGATAATTTGCAAAACACACAAGTAATCCATAGTGCCCAACATAGCGTTAGATCAAGTACGTCAAAGGAATCGCTCAACACCCAACAATCTACTGAGTGTCTCGATCTAAATAAACCGCTAAATACTCCTTTGAGCGCTAACCTACCTGTCTCAATGAAACCGCCGAATAAGAAACATAACGCAGTGAATATTAGGCCTATTAAGCCTAAAGAAAAATCTGCAAAGAAACATGTTGACTTAGCCCCTGAAAGTCAGCACAAAGTCCACCCAAGAATGCCTATAAATAGGAAAACTCGCCCAGAAGAAGCGGTGAAACCTCGCGAAATGAGTCAAATTCAAGACAAGAAGCGAACCACGAATAACCTTAACATAGTTGACATCGGGAGGTTACCACTAATTGATACGCAACAACATAAAATTCCAGCTAGAATAACTACCCGTTTCCAACAAGGAACTAGAGCAAAGTCAAAGCGATATAATAGTTGGGGTTTTCGGAAGCGACCAGGATACCCTCTAATCGATTAGCCATCCGGCAAAGTAGGAGCCACAACTTAATTAATATTCCAATTACGAAAACTACAAATGCTGCTCTTGACGGTTTTTTACCAAAATTTTTATTACTAAACGCTAGATCAATCCTTAATAAAAAAGAGGAACTTGAGGTCATTATCAGTCAGTGTAGCCCTGATGTAGTCATGATCACAGAAACATGGTTATCTGATATCGTACCTGATGAAGTCGTTAATATTCCGAAATTTAGCTTGGTCAGAAAAGATAGACCTATTGGAAGGGGTGGTGGAGTGCAAGTGTATATACGGGAAAGTATAACTTACAAACTTCGACTCGACTTGTCAAATGATCAATATGAGTGTGTTTGGATTGTATTACGCCCTGTCTGGCTTCCAAGATCAATTTCTAGAATTGCAATTGCATGTGTGTACATTCCTCCATCTGTAAATATGGAGACGGTAAATAGTTTCTGTGACTATTTTTGCTACTGTTATGATAAATTGAAATCGGAAAGCCCATGCACAGCAATCATTGCAGCTGGTGATTTCAACCCTGACAGTAATGGGTTGAATATAAGAACAATCACACGCCAATGCCACATAAAACAAATAGTAAAAACACCAACCAGGGTAATGCCGTGTTGGACCTAATTATTACGGACATACATAAGTTTTACGAAGATCCAGAAATACTGCCCCTTGGAACTTCTGACCATAAACGAATTGTATGGAGACCAAAAATCGAAATCAGTTAGGAAACAAAAAGGAAAAGAACAGTAACTGTAAGGCCGCTGAGAGACTCATCTATACTTCAATTTGAGCAGTTCATTAGAGAATATAATTGGTCATTTGTATTTAACGCTGCTGAAGTCGATGATGGGGTGCGTTTATTTCTTGAGGCAACTAATAACATGTTTGATACCTTCTTCCCCTGTAAATCAATCAAAGTGTATGAGGACGATAAACCATATATCACTGGAAGAATCAAGGAAATGATGCATAATCGCGATAAAGCATACCAACGTGGACAAGCCGAACGCTTTAAGTATCTACGAAATAAAATTGTATCTGAGATTCGGAAAGAGAAAAATAAATTTTATGAAAAGAGAATTAAACCGATATGCAGCCATAACCCAAAGCAATGGTGGAAACAGATAAAGAAAGTTGTTGGAACTAAGAAGGATTCAGTCTCTATTATAGATGAAACTGAAAACCCACTAAGCGCAAAAGAGTCCGCTGAGTTTATTAACACCTTTTTCACAGACCTAACTAAGAACTACCCAGAAGTGGCTGATGAGTGGCTGACGATTACAGCAGATGAGACTCTGCCTCAAATCTCTGTGACGAATCTCATAAAGAAATTAAAAGGCATAGATGCCAATAAAGCACATGGGCCATTTGATCCCTGTTTAAAGATAATAAAGTTATTCGCTGAATATTTTGCGGTACCTTTAGTACATATTTTTAATCAATCCTTCCAAACTATGAAATTCCCGGAAGTTTGGAAAATTTCTAACGTCTGTGCTATCCCCAAAACAACCCCATGCAATAGAGTGGAGGAGTTAAGACCGATTTCTTACTAGCGTACTCTCCAAAGTGCAAGAATCGTATGCTGTTGAATGGATCCTGAGGACGTTCAAGAAGAAATTAGTGATTCTCAATTTGGTGGCCTGGCAGGATCTTCAGCTGTTTTGACGTTAGTGTATTTGGTACATAATTGGTATAAGTGCATGGAAAACACAGGAAAAGTTGTAAGAATCTCCTTTTGGACTTTCGTAAAGCCTATGATTTGATCAACCATAACATTTTGTTAGGAAATTTTATGGACATTGGTGTGCGCCCTTCGTTAGTAAGATGGTTTGCGACGTATTTACAAGGTAGACTACAAATGTGTACGTTTAGAAACCACAAATCAGAGTGTAAAAGTATAAGAGGAGGGATCCCACAAGGAAGTAAATTGGGGCCCCTGGCCTTCATTATAAAGATTAACCAGCTGGCCAATGTTGTTGAAACACCAAATGATGATCAGAATGGAGGTTCTGACCAAGACGACATTGTTATTTTTATGGATGACACTACTTTATCCGAGGTGATTGATGTCACTGATCATGTATCTGGAAATTGTATCGGAAATAGTCAAAATAATATTGATAACATAATTCGGTTCACGGAAAATGAGCAAATGGAATTAAACGCCAAGAAATGCAATGAAATGGTAGTAGATTTTAGAAAGATTAAGACTGTAATCCCTCCTGTCTGCATTGGGCAACAACCAATGTCTAGAGTCAAAACGTACAAGTTATTGGGACTCTGGATAGACGATGATTTAAATTGGGAATCAAATACAGAGTACATTATTAAGAAAGCGACCAAACGTCTATATTTTTTGAAGGTTCTTAAGGGTTATGGCGCACCAAAAAATGACCTCAAGACCTTTTATTGCTGTGTAATCAGATCAACTTTGGAGTATGGTGCCCAGGTATGGAACGGCAACTTGACGCAAGCACAGCGTAATGATATTGAAAGAGTACAGAAACGAGCTTTGAGGATAATTGTTCCTGAATATGAGTACAATCGTGCGCTTCAGGAATGTGAACTAAAAACGTTACAGGAACGTAGAGATGATTTATGTGTTCGTCTCATCAAGCAGATGTCAGAGCCATCACATAAATTACATTCATTGCTTCCTAGGAAATGCTCTGAGGTAAAAGGAAGAGAAACTCGAACAAATCCGAACAAATTTTATAACTTCTTCTACAGAACCGAAAGATTTAAACGCAGTCCGTTAGTATATGCAATAGATAAATACAACGATAGGCTAAAACTGTAGTTTTTAATTTGAGAACGTTCTATATATATAGTCGTATATTTTAGTCGTATTTTAGATATAAATTTGTATATACATGTAATATTTTAGAATTAGTTGTAATCTTAACTAGTAGTTGAACCAATTTGTAAACACATTATAATTTAGCGTATCCGCTATTGAAATGTGGGAAATAAAGCCATTATTATTATTATTATTATTATAAGGACGGCGCGACCCAGTGACGGGCGCAGGGCAGTTTGGGAAACGGGCCCCGGCTCAGCTTTTTGTAGGCGGTTTGGTTTGCTCCGTCGTCATGGGGGACCTTCAGGAGGGACATGAACGCTGTGCAGCGTTCTGGATATCCTTTGGCTGGCGAATTTCTCAAGGCATATTCATTATGAAGTTCGGGCATGTGCTATCCCCCCCCCCCCCTCCCCTTCTCGCTGGCAACGGCATTTAGTATTATTTTCTGACCCTTATACATAATTTAACCACTTTGTGTTGCAGGTCAAAAACATCTCTATGCTGAAATTAACCTTGATCAACTTTGCACATATATAATAGTATTTTTAAACTAAATATTGACGTACCCACCTTGTAATTGACGACAGGACAAAATCCGGACTTGTCTTGAATATCTTTACATTTTGGATTCTCGACTGTTTCTGCTTCATTTCTTAAATCTTTTGCTATAGTCTTGCAATTTAGAACCGCGGTAAAGACGTTGGGCGAACAAACACCTCTTCCCTTTTCACATTCTGCCTCAAACCCGTCCAAATCTGCTGAGAGTTTCTCAGGAGTACATCGAGTTATGCTAAGACATTTTGTTTTCTGGATAATTTCCAAACAAGCTTCGCTGATGTTGGCTTTCCTTAAGGATTGGATGACTGTCTCGTTGTAACGGTTAAGATTTTGATTTATGGAATCAACTGTGTCATTCTCTACGTCGATATTCAATCCAGAGCAGAAGTCGTTTTGAGGAAATTGTTCACACTTGAAACTCTTTACCAGGCTCTCTTTTACATAGGCCTTGTGACCATGAGCTTTAGAGAAAGCTGGTACCAATAAAAAAAAGATAAACGCACACTGTACTGACGCTTTAATGAACATTCTGAATTCTGGAAAATCAAAGACGGTTTGAGTAATGATGTACTGTATTTATTCATTTTTATGCAACTGTGTTCGATTTTAATCAATGTTTACATTCTTCCTAGTTTGACGTACGGAAATTCGAGCTAATATTTATCTAAGACTAATTCGTTTGTATTGCCCTAAAAGTTCAAGGATAGGTAAATCACTTTTCTAAAGGAGCACATGAACCCACAGATCTTTCAGGATGGGAAATCACTGGGGTCCGAAAGTTGTTATTCGCCCTGTGCTACCAAACGTCTCTGTGTGGCCCTGCGTAAATATGCGTCTTTGCTAAACCATTAAATATATGTCTATGGGAAACATTTTTTCGCAACGTTACAAGTCGCAGTAATATATCTGAAGGTCCTTTCATGCAGTAGATGATTATATAAACAGGTGAATTCCATTTTATATTTATAGGGGTTGCTGTTATGATCCCACCATACTGAAACTTATGGAGTATTTGGAAACTTTTTATGGATTTTTAAAGCAACTAAGGGCGCTTTCCATTTAATGGCCAGACCGGTCAGATCAGAATTTCTGTCTCTGTATTGATGAAAGATCTGGTCCAGATTTTTTGAAAATCTGGCTAAAATGGACCTCCTTTTGATTTCATCCAAATTTTCCGATCAGATCGGTCCCAAGTCCTAACGTTTGTGTTCCATTTAACAAGTTCATCGATCTGAGGGCGCTTTCCATTAACACGATCGGACCGGTAAGATGCATTTTGGAAATCTCCAAAGAAGTATCGCTGATGTTTGCTTTCTTTAGGTTTTGGATGGCTGTCTCGTTGTATATAACGGTTAAGTCCTTGATTTATCGAATCAACTGTGTCATTCTCTACGTCGATATTCAATCGATTGAATCGAGGGCAGAGGACGTTTTGAGGATTTTTTCACACTCGAAACTCCTTACCAGGCTCTCTTTTATATATGCCTTATGATCGTGAGGTTTAGAAAATGCTGGTCCCAATACAACACGGATAAATGCACACTGCACTGACGCTTTGAGCCTTGTTCACACTAGCAATTTTGTCGGCGATTTTTTTTATCCTGATTGATGTGGTCGAGCGAATGACATACCAACGTATGCCTTTGTAAAATCGATCCCATAATGGTCACATACTTTTGTTCGTGAGTCCACTCATTCGCATGCGTCAGGATGCCAGAATAATCGCCGACAAATTGCCAGTGTGAACCAGGCTTTAATGACTGACGTTCTAGATTGTAGATCGCTATAGTTACTTTGCTCTGAAAGGAAAGTCTAAGACGGCTTAAGTAATGACGATGCATTAATAAGAATTGTTTACGCAGTATGTACATGCTTCCGCGTTTGTTTGATTTTAATCAATCAATGTTTACATATAACTCCTAGTTTGACGTAGCTAAATCCGAGCTAATGCTTAATTATGACGAACAATTTAACGTCTCATGTTGCACAATCAGTAGTGCAAGTCGAGGTAGTCACTCCCACGGTATTTTCACATGAAAACAGTTGGATAAAAGACGCAGATTGTGGAATGCAGAGTCAGACTATACGGGCATTGGACTACGGAGTCCCTATCTTCTGACTCCATTATAATACATCTCCACTAAACCATTAAATATGTATCTATGGCAAACAACTCTAAGTTTTGAGCAAAAGTACAAGTCGCAGTAATAATTTTTAAGGACCTTTCATACAGTAGACACAGGTATATTCCGTTTACTTTTTTTATAGGGCCTGCACATATGATCCCAATATGATTATAGGCCTACTAAACTTATGGCCTATTTGGAAATATTTTATACATTGAAAAATATAGCATTACGTATAATAGAAACACCACGCCATGTTAAAAGCAACTAAGATGTTTCATGTTTTGCGAGATATAAGCATTTGAAAGTCAATTTCCAACGGTTTCTTGATTTTATTCGAATGTTCTTCTACCTCACTGCATCAGTGAACACTATTATGGTGCTCGTTTTGACCTTTCATCTTGATCGACACTTGCCTATAGAAATCGAATATAGCACATCTATCTGATTGCTACTTTTACTCGTTAGTATTTCAAACAACTTTAACCACTTGAAATGTTGCACCAGGAGCTAGGAGGATTAAATTTCTGAAACAGTGCCATTCAGTTGTATGGCTGTTTGCAACCTCACGTCTCTGGTGCGTCTCCAGTTCATGTTTCTTTCGGTCAAAGGACAGATTTGACCCATGTGACGTCCCAGATCCACTCAGTGTATGTTCTAAATTGCGAATATAGTATCTGCGATGATTAATGTGACAGATTTTCTCGTGTCTGCTACGCGGTGTGATTTGGTAATAAACTTGGACACAAATCGTTTTGGCGTTGCGATATTCGGAAGAATTCAAAATAATTTAACACGATATTATTTTCTAAGCCTGTCCATTCTCTGCTTCACTTGACGTTTTGTAGATCACCAATTCCTTTGAAAAGATGCATAAGCCATTTAATATCCTTCAGTTTTCTCAAGGATATTGCTGTTTAAAACTAATTGTATTGGAACAAAAATTGTCCATGTCGTTGTGGGGCCATTCACAAAGGATGTCCGAGTCGAGGGGGGGAGGGGGGGGGGGGGGTTGGAAAATCAGGGCAAACTCGGACATAGGGGGGAGGGGGGAGTTTTAGCAATCTGGACGTCCAGATTTAAAAAAAATTCAAAACCAAATTTCTTTTTGCCTCCATTTTGAACTCTCCTTCCCATTGTGAAATTGGCATTTTGAACACTTCATAATATTTATATCTATTATTCTTTCCTTCAATGATGAATTCAACAGTGTCGTGAAGATTGCGTGAGTTTTTGCGAGACATGGCGGATGTCGGGGGGGAGGAGTCACTAATTCGGACAATGCCGGACAACGGAGGGAGGGGGAATCTGAAAATCCATCATTTGGCCGGACATCCTTTGTGAATGGCCCCTTTCATGTTCAAAACTGTAAACTACGAGTAAAACGTCAAATTTTACCCATTTTAGTTTTTATTCCAGCATAGAAACTAGGACAGTTTTTTCTTAATAGAACTCTTCAGTATTACTTAAGTGAGTTTAGTTTAGTCCCTGCTGGTCCCATTTAGCTGTTCCAACAAGCAACGGCGCACCAATTATTTTATTCTGTCGAAATTTCCACAAAAAGGTTCAATAGTGTTGGAAAGTGCAGCAATATTCTGATTCTAAAACTTGAAAAAGTAAAACATTGTTTGATGTGATTGTAAAATTTCCAGTATACCTATAGCGCGATTCGTACTTGACGGATGATCCATCTGAATAAATTGGGCAAAGAAATGATAGCCCGTTGGAGAATTCGTCTCTGTATACACACGGCAAAAAAACAAATAAATCATCGACAAGACAAAATATCTGGATAGTTTGTCTACGAAGACGATCTTGCTTGTGTAGTTCGACTTGACGGATAGTCCATCTATATGTGCATAAATATTGCATTAGAGGAAATATCACGAAAATGTCAGGCATGATTTCTTCCCTGAACTACTTCCGGACTGACGGCATATGTTGTTGAAATTTTCGTTTAAATCATATTTATGTTCTAACAATGAATAGAAGGAGACCTCCACCGTACCCTGCACTCCTCTCAATATTCATTACGGGATTTAAACAGGTGTTCCTATCGTAAGAAATTTCGAAGAGAGAATAGAAATACAACATTGAATGGGCAAGTAGACGGGGGGATGGGGGGCAGCGTAGATAGTTCTGAGGAAAAAACACCAAGCGGTGCCAAACTTTTGGTCAAGATTGTAGCTTTCTGGATTGTTCGTTTTGTGTTTACACTAAGACGAGTGATCCATCAGACGGATGATGCGTCTTGACGGATGATTCGTCTCTACATAGTTAAGTCTCTAGTATACTAAGAACGGGCAAACGTTTATGTTTAACAACAGTAACTAGGCATGTCAGTTATCCAATATAGTGAAGTAGATAAGAACGATTAAAATAAGCGCTTGTCAAATTTTTCTCAGTAACCGAGAATCAAACCCACCATCTCTGGTTTAACGTACTATCGTTTTCCTGACGTTGAAAAGAGTACTCGTGACTTGTGTGTGGTTTGTGGATGATCTGAGCGTGGCTAACTGAAATCATAACTTTCCAGTGAAAACACTCCTTTTATTAACGCACATTATGTAATACTGAACAAATAATATTATTTAATTCTAAATTTTAACTAAAGCATTTTTTTAAAAAAAATCAACATTTGAGGGGTACATTAAGAACATCGAACACAATATTGACCGATTACAGGAAAAATCTGATAATGATCAAAGTTTTTACTAAGTCCCTTTTGGTTTTACTCAAAAGGTAGGTTTCAATAAATTGGACAGTGCAACATATGGTTGCCCACTCTAACACGAAAGACAGTCATCAGAGTGACCAAATTGTTCATTATGTGTTCGGTAGCAAATACATGTTCTGGAAACATTAACCATCATTCGTTCGCTGCCAAAAGTGTCAATACATTTGAAGTTGACCATCATCTGTAGCACCATGTAAACACACACAACTGAAAGCCACCTATAATTTGGTCAATATTTTCTTGAATGATATTAAGCTTGAGGGGGTGGTACTTCCTCAATCACAATACGAGGCATCGACCGAAAACCAGCATAATCATCTCCGAGATATTTATTCGCACACTTGCCTATCCATGCAGAACCCCACACGTACGTGACTTTTAGGAACCTGGTTACAGTATCCTTCAATATGACGATGACGATGGGGTATGACTGGGGTGATCGGATATAAACAACTCCTTCAATTGTCGCCGGTTTTGTACATTCTGCGCCGTCAAATGTAAGATACCATCGATTACAAACATTACTCCCATACGAACGTAGGCTTCCTGCGTAGAACACACGTAGTGAGGTGTTGTCATATTTCTTGTTGAAAATACAGTTCTATGTGAAAAGACAAAAAAATGAGTTGGTGTATCGCAAATCCTCAATTTAAGTCCCCCTTTATAATTACGCTCCCTTTCTAGAGGAAGAAATTTATTAAATCCCTTTTCTATCAAACCACCCACCCACCTTTAACATGGCTACCTGTAATTTTTTGAAATATGGAAAATCTAGGATTTGGATAAAATATTTTGAAGAAATTTTACTTGTTAGAAAACAACAATTATTTGACTTATACAGAGCAACATTCTAAGAGCTGAAAATTGTTCACTAGAATGACGTCATTACCGTTGCTATGGTAAAAATGACGTTTCAATATGGCCGATATTTTGTTTTTAACGCATTTTACTCAGTACAATTATGTCATTTAAGAAAAATCTGATTTAGGAAATCACTGAATTTTCCATATTACAAAAATTGTAGGGGGGAACACCTTATCCTTCAATGCAATGAAACACATGTATACCAATTGGATCTACTAATTGTCTTAAAGGTTCATTGTGTTCAATGACGCAAATTTGTTCCTTATTTACGGTTGCATGACCACCAACATCATATGCTGTAGTATTTCTATTTTGTGCTCTACTCCCTCGTGAAAAAATTTATATATTGTACTTGACAGTGAAGAACTTAGTTCGTTAACAATAAGCCCCCTACTCTGTTAAAGCCCCCTCTATTGAGCCCCCTCTGCAACAGGCTCTCCTCTAAAATTTAAAGAATCTAAATATTTGGATTAAAATTCTGCTGTATTTGAACACCTGCTTTTTGGCCGCCATATTTTTGTACAATCTTGAGGCAATTCAATAAATATTGCTAGCAATCTTTTCTACTACAAATATTTTAAATATCTATGTTTTTAAACCTGTATCAAGCCAGTGTCTTTCTCATCGCCTGTTTTCCAAACACATTGTTTCCAATTTGACTTCACCAGATCTACGTAATCATTTCCTCTCTCCCCAGGCTCCCGTTTCGCACCAGGCATGGCATTACTTCCGGGATTTCCTGGAACGCCAGGGACACCTGGGATACCACAGGTTGCCTGACAAGATTGATAACAATGGATTCATTTTGAATATAATAACAGAGACCATTGCTTAAACACAGCTATGAACAAGCTTATTTTAACAGACATCTAAGTATTTCTCCTTTCAATATATTCAAAAGAAATGGTCGTACTGTCTGTTTGGTTTGCAAGAGGCTAACTTCAAAATTCACTTCCCCAAGATTTTAGGACTTTCACTTTTGTGATCGATCGAGGTTCGATTTATGCATCTCTCTGAGTAATCCGGTTTCTCTCTGTAGTACGTTACACTAGCTGGACCATTAAGCGGAGAATATTACTGCCCCTCTGGGAAGAACCTTCTAAAATTGATAGAGCTATCCAGTATAAATATATATAGTTAGTATATAGTTAAGGTTTAGTTTCTTCCCGGTTAGTAACACTAGACCAATTAACAATTAGACAACGAAGCCGAGTTGGCTATTAGCGAATAGTCAACGAGTTAAGGGCCAATAAAATATACTGTTAAATAACTTCCAGCGATTGTGTTTTCAATGATTTTACTCGAAATTAATATAAACAAAAATCGTCCATGTTCATAAATTCGCCAGTCAATTTCATGTTCAAAACTGTAAAACTACGAGTAAAACGGCAAAATTATTCCTTTTTTGCAAGCAGTTTCCAAGATTGTTTGTTAGTTTTATTTCAGAATAAAAAGTAGGTCATTTTATGAAGTATTTGTCTTAAAAAGCAAATGATTCACAAGTTTTTCTCTCACTCTTCGCTACTACTGTAGTAGGCTAATGCCTATAGTGGCCCTAGAGTAGCCAATCAGAACGCTGGATTTGTAATTGTAATTTGTATTTTATACTGGCTTATATGATTCATAATAGGGTACGGTTCAAGAATTACAATAATTGAACTTTATTAATGAGGATTTTCCTCTAATGCATGCCTTAATTGCATAACCAGGTAAAATAGATCTTTATCAATCATTAATATTACGTAAAGCAAACAGAAAATACAAGAAAGTGTGTATTGAGACATTTTAGGGTCAAAACGTTTGTCATGCGCAGAGGCTTATTTGGGCAAGATCTGGGGAAGATCGAGTAGGCATATCGGGTTAGCAGGCAGCGTGTGGGATGCGACGGGAAGATTAATTGAGATTTGCGTCTTGCCTCGTGCTCCCGTTCTCCCCATGCATCCCTGTTTATCTCGAATGTGTGGTGCCAGTGTGTGTATAGTGTAGCAAATATACGGCGGTTGACTGTTGTGCAAAACAACATGAAAAATACAATAAGAACTTCGACGTTTCGAGCGAAGGCCCTTCGTCTGGAAGTTAGTAGGAACTACTTCTATCCGTTCCAGACGAAGGGCCTTCGCTCGAAACGTCGACGTACTACCGCCGTATATCCCTATTTATCCCCGCTTAAATAATAATTACCTAATAATTCAATTGCTTTTTATACGAATTAATATTTATAACATTTACCGTGCGTTTATATGGACTGACGGAATATGTTGTTGACATTTTCATTTAAATCGTATTTATGTTCCAATAATGTATAGAAGGAAACCTCCCCCGTACCCTGCACTCCTCTCAATATTCACTACGGGATTTAAACAGGTATTCCTATCGTAAGAAATTTCGAAGAGACGGAATAGAAATACAACATTGAATCATTGAATGGGGCGTGGAGACCGGGTGGGGAGGGGGAGCATATATAGTTCTGAGGGGAAATCACCAATCGGTGCCAAACGTTTGGCCAAGATTGTAGCTTCTCTGGATCGTTTGTTTTGTTTTTACACTAAGACGGATGATCCATCAGACGGATGATGCGTCTTGACGGATGATTCGTCTCTACATAGTTAGCTCTCTAGTCGGGCCAATATTTATGTTTAACAACAGTAACTAGGCATGTCAGTTATCCAATATAGTGAAGTAGATAAGAACGATTGAAACAAGCGTTTGTCAAACCTACCGTCCCTGGTTTAACTTACTATCGTTTTTCTTGACGTTGAAAAGAGTACTCGGGGCTTGTGTGTGGTTTGTGGATGATCTGAGCGTGGCTCGATTGTGGTTTGGGCGTTCTCTGGGCGTGACTAACTGAAATCATAACTTTCCAGTGAAAACACTCCTTTTATTATCGCACATTATGTAATAAACAAATTTTATTCTTTTATCTTAAATTTTAGGATGAGGGTGAACAACACTAATCATCTATTAGTGAGGCTGGTTTAATATAAAAAAATGCGCAAAAGAATTTCAAGCATTAAGACGGAAACAATGTAATATCCCCAGTTTTAGCCTATAGGACAAAACTTGTGGGTTCGTTTTAGGTTTGCTAAAAGAGAGGATATCGCAAGAATATTATTTGAGTAATAAGCCGCGAAATTGTTGAGGTGGTTAAATATAGATTTGAATTCTCGTTCTCCTGCGTGATTTGTTATGGACGCCTCGTTTCGTTGTATATGCAGGTCCTGGCTTGGGTCAACTTTATATTCACAATACACATGTAGGCAAGTTTACATTATGCTCAATTTTCGGCACGGCACGTACAAATTCACCCGTGCTATAGGACTATCTATTTAACCAATGTTGGGTTTTAATCTACCTAAAGATATACACTGAAGGCGCAAGAATATCTCACTTGTGCTCCCCCTAGGTGACTCGATATCTTAAATTTTTCAAACATATTTTATGCTTTATTATCTTATGGAGTCACATTTACTCTCTTGAACACACTTTGGTAAGTCCAAATCATATATTGCACAATATAAGATTTCAGCGGAAATCCATGTAAAAGACTCAGTACACTTCCGACATTCAGATAGACCAATATTCAATAAAACATTTCATTACAAGAATAGTACATGTCATAACACACATGATAAAATATATTGTATAAGATTCTTCTCGACGAAATACAGGGTGTGTATCGGAGCGATCTAAGATTGACTGATCTATAGGTTTAATAATAGCCCACATGCATGCATTATACATTGAATATTTACAGATTTTGAAGTAAATATATACTCGAATGTACAGTATGCGCGGACGAGGTTGGCGGCCGGGTTGCCTAATTAATTTACTCCTTCACGGTCAAGATTTGCTTTGTGTTTTCTTTATGAATTTATTAATGAGAATTACAAATGGCATTTCAATTGAGAAACACATTAAACAATGTAAGCGAAATTTTTGCTTTCTGATAAAAATATATTATACAATTATTACAACTTGAAATCTATATGTTTAATAATAGCCTACATTATAAATCGATGAGTCATAGATTTTGCTTATGTTCTCATGTTTCACGTACGATAGGGTTAGGGATAGGATTATGATTGGTGTCAAGATCAAAGAGAATATATTTGCACGCGAAACATGAGGATGTTTACATTTCTACACTTCTAGTTTACAATAGTTTTTTATACATCTGTTTAAATTTTCAATATTTTTAAACTGTAATTTCATTTCTGTGTCGTTCCATGTAATGTTGACAAACATTATCCATGTCGCTATTCCTACAACTGAACAAAGCAAAAAAGAATCCCTTCTTTCGACGATAAAGACTAAAGTCCATAATTAATATCGTAAATAATACTAACGAGAGTAAAAAAGCAGCGACAATAATTTTTCCTGAACCAATGTATATTAATAACTCCGCATTTTTCTCTAAAGAAAAGAGAATATTTCCCGTTATTAAATAAATACCATTAGTTTGTTTTATTCCCTATAAGCCCCACTCTCTAATAAGCCCCTTTCTCTAAACGTTCTCTTTCTAATACGTCCCCTTCTCAAATAATTCTCTAATAAGCCCCATTCTAATACGCGCCCCTCTCTGTAAACCCTCATCTCCAATCAGCCCCTACTTTAATGAGACCTTTTCTCTAACAAGCCAATTAAATTAATCCTACTCTCTATTAAATGCCCCTCTCTATTGAGCCATCCTCTCTAATACGCACATATAAGCCACACCTTTTAAGAGAAACAAATCAATAAAGCTGCCCCCTGTACAATCCACAAACGTATGCCCAGGTTATTTTACTTGGACAAACTTGGGCAAAGAAAATATAGTCGGTCAGATATAATTCCTCTGTGCGTAAACATGGCAAATATCCGTCAAGACGAGCTACGCAGCACGTTTGTCTGAGTAGACGAACGACGCGGATAGTTTGTCTTGACGGATGATCCGTCTTTAGCATAATTCGTGTTACTGATTTCTTACCTTGATCAAGTGAATTTTCAGTGTTTTCTATAAAACCTCCTTGTCGTCTATTCGTTTCTGTTCTTTTTAGTGCATGATTACGCTTGACGCATGTTGTATCACTTGACATTCTTGTATCATAAGCCTCGCATTTTGTATCATTTATCAGCGAGACATTTTTCTTTTCTTTATTTCCCATGGAAGTTTCCTTAAGAAACGTCACATTTGATTTCACTACACACCCAGGCAGGCATTGTTCGTACGCCAGATATTTGTTTTGTGGGACGACGTTATCATGTGGGTTGAGTTTATATCTTATTTGTGTCTGGTTACAAAAATCATCTTGACTTCGCTGATTGCCTGGATTATTCGGATATGTCGCTTTGAAATCATCTTCTGACACTGCAAAAAAAGATACAAAATGGAGTGTGTCAATCCTCCTTACTTGCAGCTGAGAGCTGCATTACGATGGACGCAACTCAAATCTGACCGAGTCGAAGGCTTAATAGAGCGCCTTTGGTGCCATCATACGGCCAATGTTTGATCACGGAGCACAGTTAGGTGTTAGGCTCTGGCGAGGTAGGAAATCAGGGCAGGAGTCCAGAAGAAACTTCGTAGAGGCACAGGAGATAACCCATCACAACTCTTCTTATATGGTTTTCAAGCACATCTGGTCACCACAAGGTTACCCATCAGGTAATAATACCCCACACTCGACCTACAATCGCAGGCCTATTTCAGTAGCAAAGGCCAAGGCGCTATCCGTATCTGCCACGCGTGTACTCCTGACAGGTTTTCGGATTGGTGATTTTAACAATGAAACGCAATAAAACTGAAGTCGTGAAAAACATTGATAACTTTTCTTTAAACAAGCCAATCATGCACGAAACATGTTTATTTTAGGAGTTGGTATTTACCTACGGTAAGCTGCACTAACCTTCGTCATAAGTATTCTTGTACAGTTTCCTCTCCTCTGTATTTGGTCTCACACATTTACAAGACGTGTGATTATAAACTACATATCTATAAAATTTCTTCTTGTTGCTAGGACCCCGATCTTCGTTCCTAAGATCCGGAACCACTATCTGGATTTCTCTCATGTTTTCCTGCACTGGATGTCGGTCATTTCTGCATTCGAAGAAGTCGTCGTTAGTAACTTTAACACAGCGGTAAACCTCGATGAAATATGGATATCTGAATTTTGGGGTCGTAAAATCATCGTTGTAGATTGAAACCACTTCCTTTTGCGGCCCTTGAATAAAAATAGGATATTGATGAGTTTCAAGTAAATGATATGGAGCGGTAGTTGGTAGTCAACTTCAGAACTGTTGCCACTTATAGGAGCAAGAAACTTCAACTGATCTCGCAATTCTATTTATCTATACATACTAATATAATTTCAAATCATTACTGGGTTTAATGCCGTCCAAAATATTATGTTAAAAGTGCTCAAAAATAGGGCATTGGATTACCAAGTATGGTGGTAGATTCCACAATTACCAATAAGATGAACAATACCAAAACGTTCAGTCCAACGTGTTTCAAGATTAATATCTCAATAGCTAAAGAATAGATGAAAATAATGCAGTTAATCAATTTTACGTATTTATCAAAAGCAATCCAGTCCTAAGATTTGATCCAAGGATTATAAAACCTCGTATTTATAAAATATTTACCAGTCTATAGAGAGGGTGGTATAGGGGTGGGGGGTGTAGGGATCACGTTTCACTTGAGGTAAAACAGTCATTTCACGTTTCACATGTAAAAAAATTAGCCATTCACGAAAATTATAAAATACGTTTTCAATTCAGTGTAAATTCTATTTATAAAGTGCATGAGTATTACTATTTAATGCCGTTCTTAACCATTTCGAATCTATTTTCAACAATTCTTTAATTAAAGACCAACCGATATATCAAATAAAAAATCAAGAAAATACATGCAGGAAAATTGTTACATCCATATAGTATTGCTCTTCTTTACGTTCTCACTTCTCGTTCAGTATTTGTTCTGCCGGTCTGAAATAAATTATTGTTTCGCTGACATAAATTACCGCGAAAATCACGGATCGCGGCCGCGAAATAAATCGCGTTTCACGACACAAAAGTCTGTCATTTCACATTTCACGGAAACAAATACTTATCTGCCTATCTGTCCTATTAACATCAAATTTAGCATCTTGACTATACACTATGTAGTCTATGCACTGTACAATCTGAAATATTAGCTAGGTCATCATTCAACGTTTCAGTAACTATTTTTATATAATTGCTTGCTATTCCTATTTAAGTATCATCTGCAAACATATCACATATAATTTTTTTTTATAAATTTGCCATTAACTTGACAAAACTGGGTACGATTTGACAGATAAGATTTAACGTAACATTTGAAAGATAAGGTAAGTGCAACAGTCGAACGTGCTAACTAATTCACAACATGGCTTTATACCCCTTCACTCCACTGTCACTGCACTGTTAAAAATGACAAATCAATGGTATCATAATATGGACAAAGGGCTCTCAATGGAGTATAGACAGTATTCTTGGACTTAAAAAAGGCATTTGATACTGTTGATCATGATATATTACTTAAAAAACTGTATCTATATGAAGTGAGAGGTAAATAGGAATAGAGTTTGTTATGGGCAAGTTTCTCCATTGTTTTGGCACTTACCGATATAATCGATATAGGGCGATAATTATCCATGTTAGATTTAACGCCACTCTTGTAGATTGGAGTAACTCTTGCAACTTTCCAATCACATGGAAAAATGCCAGTAGATATAGACTTGTTAAATATTGTTGTAAGAGACTTTGCTATGTGGGGAGCAGCCAATTTAATAAGTTTAGCCGGCAATCTATACCCGATATATTTATATAGAGTATAATTATGTATGGTTTGCCTTGGGGAAAACAATTTAAATTGGAAACAGCTAAGTTTTACTCAAGTTCTAGCTATGAATTTAATAAATTTATAACTCTAAAACCTACTATTTTGACAGGAAATGAACCGACCACGACAAAGTAGATTTAAATAAACAGTAGAAACATAGACATTAGCATAGTAGCATAGACGAGGCGAAATAAGAAGTTTGTGTTGGTTTTGCTTCGTGCCAAAGCATTTTAAAGTATCTTTAAAAACACTGCATTTCGAGGCCATGTGATTATAAAAATCGACCAAAGCATTATAACCTGAGTTAGTCAATTTCAACAAGCGAAAAAATCCACACAAAACACTCGATCGTTGAGAAACTAATATATAAGCTATGGACCGAGGAACAACGCGCACATATCTGTATGTCAAAATGATGAGCAGTCTAATGTTTACCAAGCGTACTCACGTCAAAATGTTGAGAAGAACCTTCCTCTCAATAAAACAGAAGTACTAGAGCCACGAAAGATAATCAAGAAAGGATCTTGAAACACGTGGTCGGTCAATAAGTAAAGTCAGGAGAAATTAAAGTAGCTTGCTTTGGTGTATACTTTAATGTATACTTAACACTGTTTATCTTAACCTTCATCATACAGAAACTTTGTTTACACGAAGGCTGATCACTGTGTAGCCGTGTAGGCTTGCTAAGCGTGAGAGGTGTGCTTAATTAAAGATTGACAGATATATATTTACATTTGCCATGATAGTTATGAATAATTCTTTAAAAAAATGCAGAAGTGAATGCAGAATTCGTCGTGATTTACATAAATTTTATCTTAGCGAAAACGAACCATATCGCAAAAATAATTAGCAAACTTGATTACTTACACGCATTTGTATAAACAGATAATTAGCCATTCAAGCTTTATATATTACATAAACAATTATGATTCTCATGCTCGTTAATTAATAGATGGGTTATCGCTTTCTTTTTTTTGTTACATAATATTTAAACCATGCTATAAAGAAGTCTTAATTAACTCTTGATAATAATTATCCCTTATGTCTCTGTAATAATGTTTGTTTACATTTTCAATCAATGCTTAGTTTGCTTTGCTTTGGCTTTGGTACCGCACTGTATAACAGCGAATCGTTGTAATTACAAATTCACAAACTCGTGAGAATTGATGAACTTGGCACAAAAGATTAGGCAGTTAAGAACGCTAATCATGCATTGACAAAAATACCTTTTGCTTTCGAAAAGAACTTGTTGGGTATATTAAAAAATACAACTTACAGGAACATTATTAAGTTGCAGATTTTACGAGCATTAAGAAGATTATGGTGAATATATATACTGCTTCTATTAGCCGGCATTATAAGTAATTATTTGTTCCAGTGAGTAAATGAACAAATGTATCAATCTACAGTAATTAATGAAATTACAATTAAGACGCATCATTACATCCAATCAAACTTCCACTTACCCATATTGAAGCGATTTGAAAAGCTTCAAAAATTGTCTCTTTTTGTACGGCTCTACCAATTCAACTGATATTCCTGCGAAATGAACAGCATTTTTATATGCTAGGACAAGTGTGCAGGACATAGCATTCCGCATACGTATTTGTGTACTTTTATTAGGCTACCTAAAAAGGATACAGTATCTCAAACGTAGGCGTCCAGCTGTGTAGGTAAAACTTCGTAATACACTACCGTCGTGGTATATATGTCTGAACTACTTGAGAAACATATATGTCAAACGTGGAGGTTCAGTGTAGGAAGTGTTCTATAATTAGCTGTCGTGATGCTAATTACCTGAATAAGATAAACAATGTACGATTTTTGCCTGAATTTTTGAGAATTTTGCTGAGTAATCTATTCATCCAGCAACGTGATCTGTCCAAAGAGAGTGCATTTCCCCCACGCGCACCCGTTTCACCTATTCTTAGCGATCTCACTTGCGCCTATAAAAGGAGATCAGAACAAGTGATTGCCTTAGTCTGTTGAAGCAACTCGTAGATGAAAGACTATGGCCGACCAAGTGCAGATACCAGCCAACAACTTGTAAGCGGCTCAACCCGTTATGAATGTAAATCAACAGCAGTCTGTTGAAGCTGGCCAACCTCCAGTGGCTCAAGTCATGGCAGAACCATTGCCAGAGCCACAACCAGCAGCTAAAGTCACTGCGACTTTGTGCAACTTTAGGCGCTTATGAAAATTTGATGGAAAATTGGCCTCGAAAATCCTACAATTTAATATAATATATAATTTATTTCAATAAAAATATGAAGCAGGAGTGACTATGTATAAGAAATGGGCGAATAATAAAAAGAAGACAAAAATCTATCTAAGACCAACACAATAGTCTAACTGTAGACTTATAAAATTCTATATTAATCATAATAACAACATAATAACAACATTGATTGGAAACTACTACTGTATATATGCAAGCTAATAATGACTTTCTGACAGCCACTTAATATTTTTGCATCGTAAAATAAGATTTGAAATTTTTGAGATATAAACTTAATGTTACTTGCATCTTAGTATTAACAAGAAACTGGAAAGTAGCTAAATGCCTTGTGCATTGGGAATGAAACAGGCATGAAGGAGTGATGGCTCATTGCATTCCTATTATTTTGTCAAATATCTTCCACCCACTACATGGCATTGACACTGATTGCATATCTACTAATTTAGCTTCACCTACCAGAAATAGACTCAGAACAGTTATCTGTTTTAACGTACAGGGAGTCCAATACAGTTTCTACGTGCAACCTATCTCTGCTGTTCAAATGATTCTAGTGATAACTTTTGAGAAGTGAATCATAATTCAATCAGGTCCTAATATTTGTAATTTGACATGCTAAAATATGCAGTACCTCATTTAAGATTTGTTTACTAGAAATACATGCATGCAACGACACCTCGCATTTTTAAACCGAATGATTATAGTTCCACAATATGTTCAACGTTATTAATTTCCTTGAAGAAAATATCAATAGAAAAATCCCAGTATCGTATCGTACTGTACTTCGTCTTTTAAATAATAAGATGATTAATTATGCGCATGTTTACATGAAGTATTGATACTTATTTATAGGACCGTAGGGTGCGATATATCGCTGTGTATTTGTCGCCATCTATGGTCGTCTTGGTTACTCGGAAATATTTTTCGTATGCTTTTTTTATACCCTGTGACTATTTGGCCGGCAGGCGGTCACGTTCCAGAAAATAAGATTAAACCACCACCAATCCTATCCCCAAACCTAACCCTAATCATAAGGCTAAACCTAATCCTAACCCACCCTAATCCTAGAACGGGATTTCTTTAATAAAAAGTACTTGGACGGATTCGAACCTGTGACATACAATATACAATGCCACCAACAGCATCTCGCTGAAACCATTCGCATTTTGTAGTGATATTAGTCTAAAGTACAAAACTACTGACCGGCTGCCGGTGAAATAGTCACTCTGTTTTTTATATTTTTTTCAGCAAAATGTCTGGAAAAATCAATGCTTTTAACTACAGAATTTTCAATCCCCGAACCAAGTAATGTGGGTATGTTAAATGCATTATATAAGTGTCATTTTTAAAAAAATTGGATCTTAGACGTTTGCTAATACCGTTTCAAATAAAACTTACCTGATTTTCATCTGATAGACTGACACGCTTTGACATAAACCTCGTCTTTGACTTTGGTATAAAATGAATATTTTGAAATGAACAGTAATTGGGTAATCTAAAAAACTTACACATACTCCGATATCAAATAGAAAGAAGTGTAGGCTATAACCAACACTTTTTAAACCGACAAAGAGTCAAAAACATAAACAATTACAAAAAACTGTTGTTAATGCTTCTTGCCGTGCCTTGACTTCTTGCATGATATTTAACTATTTCTTCTCAAACAAAAAAAAAGTAAAGTAAACAAAAAATGCTTCATTGCCAATTTCTTCCAACTATTTTCTCGCGTATGTTTTTAAAGGCTCACTCATTCCACTCCTGACCACCCACCATACTTTTGATATCAGTGGAAGTTCCACCCATGAACCGGTAAGCCATAGGGACGCGCCCGCAAAACTTGATGAACTTTAGACGTCGCTATAATAGCGGAATTAGTACCCTCGCGCGTGGCTCGGGGATAGAAATAAATCAAATGTTGAAAACAGACGGATGACTTCCATCCTGACTTATCACACTTTCAATATAAGGGTTCCTATATCATATTATACACCTATATTTGATAGTATTCTAGTAATAAATATAAGAGCCCAGCACAATGCTTTTAATAGAGCCATACACAAATATATATATACATGTATAACTCAAGACATCTTCAGACTAACAATAAAATACAATGACATATATGAATAAAAATAAGTAACTATATTACAAGGTATTAAACTAGTATACTTATCAGTAGTAAATGCTGATATGTTCCTAATTGTCTTATTTTTCTATTTCCCCTCCCCCGTTCGAACAAGTTTAGGCCAATTTCCTCAACATGCACCCTCAATTTTGTATTCAGCGATTTCTGCCGTTAAACTACTCGTAATCACGGCAATTTCCCACAACCTAAATGTTAATAAAAACTCAATCCTAACTGTAATTCTCATCCTAACCCTAACCTAACCTCAACCCCATTTTCCTAACGACCACCATTATCCTAACCATAATCGTAACCTCAACCCTAACTCTTATCCTAACCATAACCCTAACCTCAACCCTTATCCTAACGCTTATCCTAACCCTTATCCTAACCCTTATCCTAACCCTTATCCTAACCCTTATCCTAACCCTAATCCAAACTTCAATCCTCATCTTAACCCTTCTCCTAACCCTAACCTTAACCATCATCTTAACCCTAATTCTAACCCTAATCCTAATCCTAACTTCAACACAAACCTCGACCCTCGTCCTAACTTGACGTCATTACGGGATAGTAATATGGAAAGTAGGTAGGTAGGTAGGTAGGTAGGTATAGGTAAAACTTTATTTAAAATCACACGCTAGCCCCGTCAACTACAAGCTGATTTCCACGAGGGGCGTGTATTACATCATATAAAATACTAAACTATACATAGATACATATACACAGTACAATGCTATACCCCCAAAAATGTTACCCTCATTAGTCCTATTAACTCCAATAAACCAACATAGCTGTCATTACTTGTGCAAGCAGTACTAGTGTGTATAACAAATATATTTTAAATTACAAAATTTAATGTACAGTATTAGAAATTGTGAGCGCGAATTCCCTTTTTGAATGTTGACAAAGTATCCGAATTACGCAAATCGGTAGATAGATAGAGAAATTCCCAACCTTAGCTCCATCGAAAGAAAAACTCTTCTTAAGTTTCTCAGTCCTGGGCTGATGTAGTTGCACAGAGGCAGAGGAGCTCCTGAGGTCATGGTCCGTAATACTTCTTTTAGGCACAAAAAGTTCAGCGAGCGAGCTCGGACCCAAGCCATTTAGAACTTTATACATTTGTATTGCTTTTGACTTGGCTCGTCGATCCTCAAGTGTTTCCCATCCTAATGCATTTATTGCTTCTAACCCAGGAGTATCTTTCCTCATACTCAACACTACTCTTGCAGCTCTATTCTGAAGTTTTTTAAGTCTATTGGAAAGGCATGTACCCAGGGTATCCCATACCTCGCTGCAATAGTCAAAGTGAGGGCGGATTAGAGCATTATAGACAGAGATCAGAGTCTCTCTATCAACGAAATTACGAATTCTTCTAATGGCTCCTATTCCTGAGGTAACTTTTTTAGCCACAACTTCAATGTGCTTATTCCAATTAAGTTTATCATCAATTTCAACTCCAACTACTTTGCTATTTTGGACGACTTGTTTAATTTTTATCTGGTCGATATTAATGACTGGTTGAATGAGCCAATCAGTATAAATTCTGTTTTTGCAACATTAAGGCTCAGTTTATTAGCTAGAAGCCATTCATTTATGGATATGAGATCATTATTCATGGACAACTCAACTTCATTATTCATCTCATCAGTAGTACGGTAAGGTTAGTGTCATCAGCAAATAATCGAGGAGTAGCATGGTTAAGATATTCTGGCATGTCATTAATATGTAAGAAAGAGGAGTGGACCTGAATGAAACACCTGCGGAATACCACATATGACACGCCTCTCGGACATCGCGTCACCCAATTGGCATTTATGTTTACGATCAGACAAAAATGATTCTACAAGGCACAACCGGCAATGCCGTAGAGCTCTAATTTGCGCAACAGAATGTCGTGGTTAACGGTATCGAATGCCTTTTTTAGATCCAGCAGTACCACTAAATTAAACATTTTGCGGTCCATGTTAACATACCAACTGTTCGTGCTATCAAGGAGAGCCGAAGCAGTCGAATGAAAGTTACGAAAGCCAAATTGGTGTTTCGAAAGTAGCGAGTGTTTAGTAAGATATTCGTATATCTGGTCATACATAATTTTTTCCATTAATTTCCTTATTGCAGGTAAAATTTAAATTGGCCTATAATTTTCAGGTAGATTCCGTTGACCCTTTGTATAAAAAAGCCATTTTCCAATCATATGGGAAACAGCTGGAGAGAATACCATGATTGAACATATGTGTAAAGGATGGGGCAATAGTAAAGGCTACAGCTTTTAAGATCTTATCCGAAATTTTATCATGGCCATGCAGTTGCTTTAGAATTAGATAAGCCGTTCAAGAGTTTAGCTACTTTATTTACTGATACCAACTTGAAACGGATCAGGATTGACATATTGCTCAAAAGTAGTATCAGACTCAGCCATAGAATTAGCTAGACTAGGGCCAATATTAGTGAAATATTGATTGAATGCGTCAGCTATTTCTTCGGGTGAAGTAATATTATTATCATTAATCTTTAATTCATTTACAACTGTGCCGCTAGAGGATCGACCTAGTAAATTATTTATTGTTTTCCAGGCCTCTTTAGGATTGTTGTTTTGAGTGGCTATTTTATTGCGATAGTATTCAGCTTTAGCGTGTCGCAAGGCAACATTGACCTTATTTCTGGATATTCTATATTCATCCAAATCTGCGTCAAGGTGTGTTACCATCGCTTTACGCTTTCTCTTAGCCCTATCATATATTAGTTTTTTAATTTGATCTCACCAGTAAGCCATGGGACACCAGACGACCTTTTCCTAATATGCTGAACTGGAGTATGCTTATCCACTAGAACTTCCAGAAAAAAACTCTTTCCACAGGGCCCACATGGAATCGGTATCTGACTCCAGAACAATTTGTTCCCAGGGCTGAGCAAGAAGATCCTCATTGAAATGTTCCACATTAAACCTTTTCATGTTTCTGACTTCGATTTTTTTGAGCCTTTTTACGTGTATTCAGATTAGGATTTATTTTTCTTATACCATAGATTAAACTATGATCACTAATACCCGTATGTATTACTCCAGACAAGTTGATTTTTTCAGGGGTAGATAGATAGATAGATAGATCAACTTTATTTAAACACATTGGCCTTTTCAGCAAAAGCTGATTTCCAAAAGGGATGTGTACTTACAAATTATTATTTATATACTAGCTCTAATATTACATACATAACAAATACAATTATATACCTATTTAGACAAAAAATTAACTACTACTTTAAGTCGAGATTAAGGTCGAGGAAGATAGCTTTTTACAGAACGAATTATACGATACCGAATTGCGTATCTCTTCAGGTATCTGATTCCATAGTTTAGCCCCACAATATTGGAAGCTTTTTTTTAAGGATTCCGTTTTTGGTCTTGGAATATAAAACCTTGTTGAAGAACCTCTCAGATTATGGTCATGAATGGTATTCAGATTTTGGAAAGCTTCGCATAGTCGTTGGGGGGCTAAACCATTAACTGTCTTGTACATGAGCCTGGCTTTCATTTGTGCCCTACGCTCTTCAAGTGTTACCCAGCCTAGAGATTTTCGTGCCAAAATAGACTGACCATGTTCATTTTTTAAGTTCATGATCAACCTAGCCGCTCTGTTTTGGAATTTCTGTAGACGTTCGCTTAGGCCTTTATTAAGTGTATCCCATACTTCACAGCAATAATCAAAATAAGGTTGGATTAAGGCATTATAAACTTTTATCAAAATGTCTTGTTCGACATACTCCCTCATTTTTCTAATAGCCCCAATACCTGATGATATTTTACTGCTAATATGGTTAATGTGTTTTTCCCAACTCAAGTTTTCGTCTAATTCAACTCCAAGAGCTTTGGTATTTTTAACTTTTTAATCAATTGATTATTATTTTAACTCCTTGATGGGTATCAATATTACTTATTTTATGTCGTGTTCCAATTACAACATACTCGGTTTTCATTATATTTAGACTTAGTTTATTTGCACAAAGCCATTTCTGAACATTCCTCATGTCTACGCTCGCCCTCTCTTCCGCCTCACTAATTGTTCTGCCTACTGCCGTTAAGTTAGTATCATCAGCAAACATTCTTGGAGTTGTGCGTTCTAGGCAGCTTGGCAAATCATTTATATACATAATAAATAAGAGAGGGCCGAGTATACTTCCCTGAGGAATGCCACAAATGATTTCTTTCTCCACCGAGAGTATACTGGCCAATTGACAACTTTGAGTTCGGTGCGTCAAATAGCAACGTAAAAGATTTAATGCTTTCCTTTGGAAACCATACATTTCAAACTTACTTAACAGTATTTCGTGGTCGACTGTATCGAATGCTTTTTTTTAGGTCCAGAAAAATAACTAAGTTATACAGCCCACGGTCCATGTTGGTATACCATTCGTTCGTACAATCCAATAATGTAGTAGTTGTGGAATGATAAGGTCTGAAACCAAATTGGTGTTTTGAGAAAAGATTATTCTGGTTAAGATACTCATACATTTGATCATACATAATTCTTTCCATAAGTTTACTTACTACAGGAAGGATTGATATCGGTCTATAGTTGTCCAACATGGACCGCTGACCTTTCTTAAACAATGGAATAACCCTTGCAGCTTTCCAATCAGAAGGAAATTGATCCGAGTCAATTGACATATTAAAAATCTCAGTAAGAGAAGGTGCAATAACTGGAGCTGCTACTTGTAGAATTTTAGCTGAAATTTTATCCATTCCAGTCGCTTTGGTGGTAGACAAATTAACTAGAAGAGTGTAAACCAATGTTACACTCACTGGTCGAAATGAGAAACTGTTCTTTGTCTTAGATTTTTGTTGAGTAATAAAATCTCGAAAACTAACGTCATTGTCATTTGGAATAGACTCAGCAAGCTTTGGGCCAATATTACTAAAATGATCATTAAAAATGTCGACTAATTCGTCGGTCGATGTAACAGTTTTACCTGGAAGTATAATTTCATTAATCGTAGTCTGTTTTCTGTTTCGACCTAATATATCGTTTATTGTTCTCCAAGCATATTTAGGATTCTGTTTATTATTTGTGAATTTGTTTGCATAATAATCTCTTTTAGCACTGCGCAAAGCAGTGTTAGCAACATTTCTAGATGACTTATATAGTCTCCAGTCTTCTTCTTTATTTGTCTTTATTGCTTTACGCTTAAGAGCATCTCTTTTAGATAAGATGTTATATAGTGATGAATAAGAGTGCAAGAGCTGTTAGTTATTCGTGTCGCCTCAGGTTTTTAAGAACCCAGCTCAAAAAGTCAAGGCAACGTAGCATTATGCATGTGTCGAATTATTAAATTGTTTGAATTGTGTTCATGCAAAATTTGACGTCTGAAACAATTTAATTCGACGCTATTAATCGACCGTAATTAGTCGACCGTAACTTCAAATTCAACCGGTTCGGTCGCATAATGCGAGCTAAGTACGAGGTAGTTTTAGACGTCGCATTTTGCTTGTGTCGAATTCAATTCGGCTTGGGCGTGGCTCAGGAGACGTTATGTGATGTTAGGTAACTGCTGTTTCCAATTTTTTTACAGTCGAACCCCACTCTCCTCCGCAGAGGCTGTGAGCTATTAAAAATAATTAGTCGTTTTTAATAGTGAGGTCTCGAGCAATTTCATTAGTCTTACACGAAGTTTTGAGAAGGGTGGGGGAGCGCGCAAAGAATGAAGGGAAGGAGGAAACCGGAGAAGCCTCTGCCGAGAGTGAGTATTATGAATAATGGATGAAGGAATTGCAAATAGCATATTGTCGACAACATATAGTCTTCGTGTATATAAGACTAATGAAATTGCTCGAGACCTCACTATTAATAACGACTAATTATTTTTAATAGCTCTCAGCCTCTGCGGAGGAGAGTGGTCGAACCCCTGTTAAGTACACACTTTCAGGACCTAGCCGAGGTGTCCGCTTACAAGGGGTGTACAAAAACACAGTAGGAGGCAAATTTATGCGTGCATTTTGAGTATCAAAACAGTTTTAAACTTGTAATTTAAAGGCGAAGCTCAAGCGTGTCCGTGAGGTCTACCTGCCATATTACAAACGAATACAATGATATTTTGCATTCGCCCAAATGAAATGTCAGATGATATGGAAGTTCAGTTGTTGGTCACATCCCTAAGTTGGTCGCGCTGTCACCGCTGTGGGTAAGTACAAAATTTTTGAAGCGCGCAAGTAATTCAGAAAATGTTATAATAGAAGGAAGGGTTTGATCTAGAAAATTAGTTCAAATGTAGTATAAATTGCTTTGAATTAGTATTTTATTATTGAGAAATGATTGGGACCTGAGATATGTGTCCGCTTACAAAAGGGGTGTACGCTTAAGAGAGGCCGGTTTCCGTTAGGTTTTGCCAAGGAGTTGGACAATTTGTCTAAATGTAAGTATTATTGCTATAACTGGGGTAGAAAATTTGAAGATAATTCCATCTGACTGTGAAAAGTGGTTGCCACCACAGTGAAACCTTCTATTTTATATTACACAAAAATTAGTTACATATAGCAAACATGTCGTAATATTAACTTGGACGACTCTTTTGCGTAAATAGGAGAATGAATTATTAATAATTAAAAAATACAGCAATGAGCAAACTTAGAATCTTACCTGTTGCATTCAGCTTGGACAAAAGATCACGCCAAGCGGCGTTTTTCTTAATTAAATATTTGTAGGATCGTAACGTTGTGCACCAAAGACAAGGGTAGTCAGGCATTGTTTCTACGATCTTTTCGCGGAGACTCAGGCCTTCCTGCTCTTGCTGGATATTAATTACTGGCTGTGTTTGTGGTATAACTATCGGTGGACACTGTGGTGGTAGATGCTGAGGATGTGCTGTTGCCATTTGCACGCTCTGCAGCTCCAACAGACACAAATCGTCGTCCATCTTGTTTCGACATGTGATGCAAATACGGCAGTTCGATTGGTAGAGATAATTGATCCTCATGACAGGACCGAAAAAAGTTAAGATCAATTTAACTTTTTATTATCCGGGATGGAGTACAATCGGACCGGATCGGAACAGTATACTTCTGCTCAAAGCGCATGCGCGATTTTGATTTTGTTCCGATCTGGTCCGATCATGGGCTTATTTTCCTGAGTGGAAATCTGTCTTCTGTTAACTGTGATATGTATAGCTGGTCTAAGTGTTCTTCTCCTTTACCTTCCTCGGCATACCTTGACTTGTTGGAATTTGGCGCCACATTGCACCAATACTCTGGGTTTTTTTAGGAATCAACACGTTCGGTATGTTATGTAATTCGACACATGTAAAATTCGATGTGAAACGGATGATTCCTCGCTCGAATCGAATTGTCGAATCGAATTGTGATTCGACACATGCAAGATACGACTTTTGAAACAGGCTTTCTACCGAGTGTAACGTCAGTGTTAGTTGCAGAGTTAGGGCTAACATTAGGTTCATGTTTAGGATTAGCTCTGGATTGGCATTGGGATTGTACTTATTATGAGGTTAATATGGAAATTGCTTCGACATGTTTCAATGCATTTCATTGTTTTACACTCATTTGCTCTTCGTCTTTTCTTCTGCTTGCGTTGGCATTGCAAGTAAACACCTTGGATATTTACATTTTTGAGATCAACCTTGTGATTTAAGTGCATTGATATATCATAACTTTATTTCCAACTAATACTGAGCGTAAAATGAAGAGTTAATTGTGCCGGGATTGTGTATATTCTGAATTTCTTAACCATATATGATGACACAAAGGCGCATGCTCTCATTTCTAAAGTTTCAATAAAATATGCCTAAAATTGCCTACTATTCAAATTCTGAATTACACACAGATAGCACATTATAATTATATCACTTGAGTATAGTGTTTTGATTGGTTGGCTGAGTAGTAAATCTGAGGCATTATTTACTAGCTGGAGTAGTAAATAATGCTTTTTTTTTAAAAATGACTTCTCAAAGTCGTTTTGTAGTCGACTTCGTCTCGATGAATATTCACCGATAATCACCTCGACTTCGGTAAGTAATTGTTAATTAGTAAAATTACATAGGTGATTATTGAAAATTCTCAACGCTGATTGGTTGCGCTACCTCGGATTAATACGCGATATTCAATTATAATATTTTTGAAAGTGCATTTTCTATTTTTTCCATATACTGAATCACCTATATGTAATTTTACTAAAACAATTATTCACCCCAACTTCGTCCCGGTTTTTATTCACCGATATTCACTTCGCCTTCGGCGAATAATTGTTAAATAATACATGAAACTTTGTCTTAAAATGCGATAGGCAGTTTAATACGCTTAACTTGTTTACGACGTGCATGTACGTGGTTAAAGTTTACGCAAACTGACAACGGGAACCAACAGAGGCGTACAAAATAACCCGCTAATGTTGACAATAATATTTATAGAATAGCTACTGAGAACATCACGAATAAGAAATCGGTATAAACAACAACAACACAGACGAAGGAAATTTGTAAACAGTGCCTGCAGCCAAGCCATGTTCAAGTACTTAATAGCTTATTCATTATATGTGGTATATCTCAAAAAGTAATATGAAAATTGTCTTCTCACTCGCTTTGTGGTATAATCGCAGTAGAACAATGTATAAGACAGAGCCACGGGTCAGGGTAGCCTCCTCCGCAGGCATCTCTTGAATCCCCGGGATAGGTTGCGTCTGGTAGAACGTTGGGGAGGTGCCTGCCAAAACCCGACATGGTTGAGCCGTTTTGCGCATCTTGCTTGCGCAGCGATTTTTGTCTTCAGGGTAGGTACGTGGGGAGGATTTTTAAATTCAAAATGGCGGATTGCATAGAGTGGAGAATTTATTTTATCAGTTCAGCTTTTTTGGACAATTTAAACATGTATAAAAGACTTGGTTGAGGTTTTAAAGGTTTTAGAATGTTTGTCGGGAAGCACTTATAATTTTCATGTTCATTTGTTGATTATTTAATTGTATTTTTCGTGTACTGTATATGCATGCTATATATTTGATGCTGTAAATCTTTTAACAAGCATAAAGGTAGATTTGGTATTGCTGTACAATGAAAACCATTAAATTTTAAATTATAATTTTTTTATGAATCACATAATTATATAGTTTGTGCCATATATATTAAAAACTCTACTCTGTCAGTCTGTCTACTCTGATTGGTTCATATACATAGAAACCGATTCAAACCACAAGGGGAATTTTCTATTTTTCTATCTTTCTATTTGCATGGCAGGCACAATTTCTTAATATAGTATCATTTGCTATGTGCAGTTTTTGGTTTCTAAGAAGATGGAAAGTGGGTTAATTTATTATTAAAATGAAAGTATCATAGTACAATTGTACAACTCAATATAATGTATGCCTGATTTAGCATTAGAGGACAGTTTCCAAATGTAAGAAATGAGGACAAAATTGTGCTATCTAGCATGTCAATTTTAATAACAAGAAATCAATTGAACTAAAATATATATTTTTGACAACATTAACAAATAAGGTAAGAGCCATAATACCACCAGAGAAAAACCTTGTCTGGTATTTGTTGCCAAAATAGCTAAATCTGGCAAGTAGTGGAGCAAGATCCTAGCCAACATGGTCATAATGAAATAATCATGTATTCTTTATAGTTTATGGAATATTTTACCAGTCATTATGTGTATGGCAAACTTGTTGCTGCCTGAACAGTTTCAATTTTCTGTTCAGCATATAGCCTGCACCATATTTTAACACATGTGCTATACTTTGTGTTAAATTTATATTGAGAAACACTGAACTACATATATTGATGGACTATAAGGTCACGTGACTTGATGTTTTGTTGATTCAAGATGGCGTGGTTTGAGTTTGATTAACGAGAACAGTTTATTCATTTTAAACTTGGAAATACATACTAAGCTTGTACATATTAGTTATTATAACTAGAAGTTACTATCGCAAGTGAAGTGCTGCCTCGCAGCCATGCATTATGGGAAGCAAAATTTAACTGAACGTAAATTTACAGAGGCATCACTCTCTCCTATGCAGAGGCGTTTATTTAAGATTTTAACTCAATTCGCGGGCTTAATACCCGGAGAATATGAGGCATTCAGGTTTAATAGTGAACGCGCACGGGTGATCAAGGGAAGAGTGTGCCCCATGGAAACTTCATGTAAGCGCGCCGTCCTCTCCAATCTTTCGATATCTCGCTTTGCTACATCGCGCTCACTAAAAAGCCTCTGCGGAGGAGAGAGGAGGCATCAGACTAATTTAACCTACAAGATTAGAAAAATGAATGATATAACTAAAGTAGTATTTTAAAGAGTATATAAAATAATTGTAATTACAGTTAATTTAAATATTACAAATAACTGTCACTTATTTGTGATAATTGACAAGGCTTTCACTTTTCACTCAAAGTAAATATAACACATTTGATAGTGCACTAATGTTTTGCAAAATAGTTAGTAAACAAGCGACAAATCTCAGTCGTCTTTTTGCAGTAAAAATTCAGATTGAAATTCAGGTGTCTGAATAAACACCAGAAGGTTACATAACAACTGTTTGTTTTTGGTTGCATTGATTAACATCATTCTACAGATCTCTTCATTGACAGTCCTCATTAGGAATAAAATTTGTTTTAGGAAATCAGGCAATTCCATGAACACCATTTACATAACCTTTAGCTGTAGAAACCACAGACTGTAGACTATTTCGTTAAAGTACAGTAGACGTAGTATTTATTCCATAAAATTCTGAGAGAATGAGACATTCACAACTTTTCAAGACTGTATACCATATGCAATTCACAGCATTGACCCCCCCCCCCCAGCATCTGAGTTTCTTGCAATAAGGGAAAGTTCATTTATTATGCTGAAGGGAGGGTGGGGGGATGAAGATGTCTTAAAAAAGTTCATATTTAATATGTGGGCCCTGTTGGGGCTATTTCAAAAACCCACCAAAGGATAATTTGAAATTTCAATGCCCCCCCCCCCCCCGTGAATCCTGAATCTATTAAGGAGTACAATCCAGACAGGTATCTGGAATCCAAATAGCTCTTGGATTACCTTTTAATATACATGGGGCTAACAGCATTTTACCAATTTGTTTCAATAAAGTATGCTTAAAGATAGGGAATAGTCCGGTCTGCGCATGCGTACAAATCATAATACGAGCAGTTTAACAGAGTTATACAATCTTACAAAGCTTGTTTGTGCTACAGTTACTATTTATTTTACTGTAGAAGCAGGAAAATGTATAAAATTGCTATTTGGTTGATAAAGTCCATTGTTATATGAAAAATGTAAACAAAGCGTTTGCAGGTTTACAACCGGACGGTTCCCTACCTATAATGCTCTGTAGGTTAAATTATAAAACGATGACAGAAAATCCATAACAAGTATATCTTCTGGACTAATACTGTGACACTCTTACAGACAGTTCTGGATTTTGCCAAAGGTTATGAAAATGTTGATTCTCTGAAATGAAAAGATATGACAATATATTTGCATGACTGACCCATGACTTCGACTATAATTAAAATTATTGGTCTGAGCAGCTTGAATAGCGATGTTTTTAATATTACAAATCACAAAATTAAGAAACAAATGTCAAGAAATAAAAAAACAATTTTTAAAATACCTTACCTTTAGGCTTTAGCTCAAGTGGAATCGAAAAACAAACAATCGTCAAATGCTCGGGCTGACGACAATTTCCGGGCACAGACATCCATCCAAAAAAAATCGAGATTTTGAATGTACATAAGTGCGCGAAAGACTGGGTCGAGTGAACTCTGAAATGCTAGCGTGTTAAGAATAGGTGGCTGCCTACGGCAGCAATTAAATCCTTTTGTTATATTTAAACTCGACTCTTGATCTAAGAGATTCAATATGAAACAACACATGGGCATGCAACCATTGAAATTGAAAACATTGATCTAGCTATTATAAATAGCCAGCTGGGTATGAAAGTTGTATGACCTGCCTTACAACAGGCAGTGCTAAATTAATAGTAAGCTTTGGGTATTTAGGATTAAACTACCAATTTTGAACCATTTATCTGGAAGTTAGTGAGATTCATCTAGAAGTTAATAGTCACTAACTTCCTTGCAAACAGCCTTCTCTTGCAATGTTGAATTTCGTGTTGCATTTTTCAGGTAGTTTGATCATAAACACTTAATTGCACCACATGTTCAGAGTTCAATAATAGACTATAGAAGACTATTTGCTATTTTCTGAAAGTAGGCACATCCAGTCCAAACATGCATTTGATTATACATGCCATAGACTAATTTTGATTGTAATATTCTAATATATCACAGTGGCTCTATTTATAATCATTGAACACTTCCCGAAATTGGGCTAATGTACACCGTAGATGCTTGCAAATTTTGTATCAGAACACCACATGGCGGCAGAAGTTAGGGAGCCATGGAGTCGTCAATCTCCATACTCCATAATCTATAAGGCTAACTCCAAATTGAAAATGTGCACTTCAAAACTTAGGTGAATTATTAAGAATTCTGGAGTTACAAGCCAATTTGCAAAAAAATTAGATTCACTTGCTAACAACTAGAATTTGAGCCAGGTTGAAGAGGAATCTGCCCTCTGAGCCGCACCCATTCTCGTCCTCAGCGCCACAGCTGTGCCGACATAAGCCTAGCTCCATTTGGAGACTGGCTACATATCTGCCGGCATGGAGCACTGAGCGCTCAAGCAGTACACAGTCATGCATAAGTACTCAAGTACAGCATAAAAACATAGCATAGTAAATTTTAAGTTTGTTCTTGGCTGAAATATCTGAAAACAAATTGTAAAGAAACCAAACCAGTTACAAATTATCTTTTGTTTCATCAAGTAAAATGAATATTTTATTCCACCAGCATCAATTATATAATCTTGCACTTGAAACTTCGACATGTTACTATGCTTGTACCTTCTAACCTTCTAGAGTACATTGTTTCCCAAAACAATTTATACTGTTCCAGTTCAACTCTATTTGTGTGTTAGCTATACTCATATATTAAATTATATTTTCCATTCGAGCTCGGCGCTCACAACTCTTCATACTTTAAACAGTTTCTAAGTGGTTTGAACATGTTTACTCTGTCGATCTAAACCATTAGGGAACCCGTTTAATACACATTCTCCGTTTATTAAACAAGCAGCTTTAGCAGCATCAAACGACGTAGTGTAGAAGCCAAGTCAGAAGTTTTTTGTCTGTCGAAACTCGATTAAAGCGATTCGACTTCTATTTTCATGACTTCGATCCACATGCTTTATCTTTAAATATGTCCGCAACTATTCTGTAGCTTTTAAAGCGCAATATACTAAATACTTTGTTAATCTTTGCAACATAAAATGTTACAGTATTCTGGCGAACGTTTATCAGTATAATTTTGCAGTTGTTTTTATGAACAAATAATTATCCCGTGGGAGTGAGGGTAAAACAGCTTTTGACATTTCTCTTTAGTTTTAATATGTGAACAAAATATCCGCGGGGGTGGGGGTAACTTGACCGGCCCATAAGGGTAACATGACCGGTCCAAAGTCTTCGGGTTTTGGCAGGCATCGCCACTAAATAATTTTTTCCAGCAAATAATTTCTGCCCGCCAATTTTAAGGCGATGCCTGCGGAGGAGGCTAGTGTCAGGGCACGTATCTATAGCACAAACGTTCAAGGCATTATAGTGGCAAGCAAGGCATTGTTGTCGCAAGCTAGGCATTATGGTCAAACAGAATGTTCCTTTGCAGAATCCATAACATAAATTAGAACTGCCCGCTGACTTGATCGCTCGCTGCAGGCTCGCTCGCTGCGCCAGCAATTACAGACAGACACAGAAAACAAGGAAATGAGAGTGAGAGTGGGAATCAGAGTAAGAAAAGAGGGACTAAACTGCCTTGTTTGTTTTAAAGAAGGTTTGAATTTGGAAATTAAAAGACTTTCACGAGTTAGAAGTTTATCCGGGTTGGTGCAGGAAGAGAGAATTTTGAAGTCTGCAATGGAAGCTGTGCTGCCAGTGGTATTGAGGTGAAAAATAATGCTTGTCAGTGTGGGATTGCTGCTCCCTTTCCCTTTTAAGGCAGAATCACCTAGGTGTACCGATACGCGGGTGCTTGGATATATAGTGAATAAAGATTGTTCTTCAAGCTTTTTGTGTTCAGAAAAATCATCTGAACTCTCAACGGGAATCGAATCCGTGTCTCCCGATTGCCGGATCGGTTGTTTTACCACTAGACTATAGGGTTCAGACCTGGTTCCAACTATATATAGAGATATATTTGTGTGTGGCTCTAGCTATTACAAGCATTATGCTGAGCTCTTATATTTATTATTAGAATTCTACGTTTTTCGCCGGGAAAATCACTAGTTAATATACTTGATAGTATGTAACTTACTGTGTTTTGGCTCAACAGAATAAAGTTACGAAATATAAATTCGGACTATTTCGATTAAGCAAATAACAAATTTCGCGTTAAAGGATCGGGAATGTTCCATCTCACCGAGGATCAGTTTAAGAAGATGTCCATCTCATCGCCATAATTTAGGGCGATTTTGGAGATCCTTGAGATCGTACCAGTATCCGATCCACTCAGACCCTTCCCGTAAGTGTGCTAGACGAGATAGAACATATCAAGGAACGCATTGTTTAGTTTTATTTATTGACTGATAGTTCAAAGATCATTTTCATCATTGGGCATGCTTTCACGTGGGCAGCCCTTGATATTTCATGGTAACGCTTCCTACTAACAAATTTACCAATCATAACGCGCAAATTAATTAGCGCATAACTTGCAGGATGCTAACAAGATCATATCATTTATACTGAGCGCTTCGCTTACTCAAGTTATTGAAATAATTTCCCACCCACCCACCTCTTTGGCTATTCAGCATGACGTTTGCTCTATAAGTTAGAGTTACCTTGAATATGTTCAAAATTGCAAATTCATCGATATAATATTGGTAGTTAATATATTATGGGAATAATAGCTATTATATACAAATGGAAGCAGCTATCATCAACTGTCTTCAACTGTCTTCAACACCATATACTGGATCAAGAAAGGACATTTTGGAAAGAGACACAAACAATGTTGCTGCTAGATAATGCCTTTACTTTAGTATGTATATAGCTAAAAAGCAGCGTTTTCGGTCGCAGACTATTGTGTTATTTTGGTTAATAAATTTGTGGTTCGGGTTGAAGTCTCCAAAATGTCAACTTCAGGTCCATAGACTCAATATACGTCACACATATACCATATAAGGACTGTCCACATAGGGGTTTATCGCCCCTTGGTCAGGTTAAGGACTGCCCATGTGGTTCTAGCGCCCTGGATCAGGTTTTTAAGGACTGTCCATAGGAGTTTCATTCCCCTTGGTCAGGTTAAGGACTGTCCAATTGTTTCTTGGTTCAGGGTCGTCGGGGAATGGCTACCCCTGGCAAGGCTCTGCTTTATGGTCAGAGCATTCAGTTCAGTTAATCAGTTCAGCTTAAGGTGTGACATGAGTAGGGTTGATGTTTGTCATAATATGAGTCTTCACACCCCAGAACCCCTTCTCCCACAAAATATGTTTTGTTTGAATTGTGTTTTTATAAATATGGTTTTATATCAACAGCTTGGGTCATTAAAGCGCCTGAAAATGTTTTCCTATGGACAGCAGGATGTGCTGATGAATATTTCACAGACATTGACGTGGAGGAGGCCAACAGCGAGCCAGCTAGCACTTCGGCTGTGACGAAGTTTAATCAAGCGATGGAAAGTTTATCAGAACTTGCTGGGATGGACAAGCTACCAGAACTATCCTTTTAGGTAGACGATCTGGAATCAGCTACCTCCAAGGAAAAGAATGAGTGCATAGACAGAGTAACTGACGCCTGTAAAATAGTCTGCAGCATCACTTCATCTAAAAATAGAGAAAAGTTGTTCCATACTTACCACGTGTTAGTACTGGCGAAAACCTTTTACCTCTAGTAACTGCGTATGTGCAAGCAATGTCTAGAAATTTGAGGACACAGATATTGAGCATATATGCGTACGAACTACCTAAAATGCACTTCAAAAATTGCACGAACCATATGGTAAGCTTAGTCGATGGCAAATAGACAAGTCGCACGCTCATGCCAGAACCTGTGGGCCTGGTCATGAGGTGAAGAAAACCAAGCATCATCGGATCAGTTTCAATATTGGTAAAGTAGATCATTTTATCGACTTTGCAAATCGCCCATATTTTCATTAAGATGTTGCTTTTGGCACTAGAAATTTGAAACTTGAAAATGGGGAGTTGATAGAAATGCTGAATGTTGTGCGCACTGCAACAAGGTCGACAATCGTTGCACAGTATTTAGAATTTGGTAATGAAGAGGATTTCGAGCCACTTTGGATTTCGAGTGGGGCAAACTTATTTCGTATTCTTGACGTAAGAGAAGCATTACAGCGAAAGTCTCTCCAGGGTTTGGACAACAGGGCTTGGAACCATTAGGACGTATGGGTGTTGATATGAAATGGTCCCAGGGAATAATCAAAATATTGAAAAAAGCAGAGCCATAACTTAAAAGAGATTACAATATTCACTGCCAAGAGAGTGAGAGTCCATGTGCAGATTATTGTAGACCGTTTGTATCAAATGATTCTGCAGACAAGGAGTTCCAGATAAAGTGCGCACATCAACAAAAATGAAAACTTGGAGAATGTCCATTTTAGAGGAACGTCGTGACAAACTTCAGAAAAACCAGAACTTCTCCTACTTACACGAAAGATGTCAAAGAAGAGCTCATTCACTATTTGGACGAATCTTACAACCACATTTAAGATGGAAATCACACATTCTTCGGTTGATTAATCAGGAGAGAGCGAAACAGCAAGTTTTGGATAACCTTGATGTGAGTCCAGTGTTCTCATCGTCATTGATTGTTCTATGAAGTTCCAACCGACCAGATTCCGAGAGAAACAGTCTGATTGGTATGGTAAGCTTGGGCTTAATTTGCATGTGAGTAGTCGTATTTCCAAAGGTACGTCGACAAACACAGTTGTGGTCACGACATATGCCTATATATTTGATACCTGCACTCAAGATTAGTTCACTGTAGCTTCAGTCATAGCCAAAAATCTTCCTTCCACCATGAAATAAAATTCGCCACTTTTGAATATAGCCTATCTCAGGTCAGACGAAGCTGGATGTTATCACAAAAACCTTCTGGTAGCATCAATGAAAGATATTGTAAAACGGGTTGGAATTTTGGTTGAAAGTTATGATTTCACGCAACTTCAACAAGATAAAAATATATGCGATCGAATTATCAGCCCCTTAAATTAATCTATTCGAAGGTATTGTAACGAATTGAAGGGTATTACTGCTTAACGCCAAAGACATGTACACTCAGTTATCATCCTGTCAAGGGAACCTCATCATCGGTCAATGAAATTGACGAATTAGAGGAACAGCTTAAAGTAAAGAATAGACCTAGTTTTAGCAGCTATCATAATTTTAGGTACGACAAAGATGGTATCAGAGTATGGAAAGCGTTCGATGTAGGGAAGGGAAGGAAGGAACCTGATAAATCGATCTATGGGTAACACACAGATGGAGGTGAAAGAACCATTCCTAGAGATTAATCTAGTAAGACAAACAGCGTTGAAGAAGGGAAGTAAAGCTGATGTAGCACAGACTTACGGTCTATTCGATTGTCCTGAGCCTGATTTAACTATATTTTCAAGTCCTTCGAATGTTTGGAGCTACACATGGATGTGGGTCAACATAGTCGCTTCGTCAACGATGAAAGTGTATACGTTGTTCTTTGAAGAGAGTGGGCAAATAACCCACATTCACATCAAAGAATGTCCAGGTATGTAAACAAAGTGGTATCGAAGAAAGCAGAAAAAGCACACTTGAGATGGGTTGGATCTGTAAGGTTCTCTTAAATGTGAAAAAGTACCTGATTGCCAAGTTTGACTTCGGAGAACGAACGAGCCACAAGGCAGACCCAATACAAGTTTCTCTGGACATGTCGGCCGCTAAAGACGAAAGCGGAGAAAGGCTATTCAAAAGAGAAGAGCGGCTGAACAAGAACGGATAAAGGGTTTTTTCAAGGTTAGCGAAACAGCGAACGAAAGGGCATATTGACGTACATATAATTTATTAGGAGTAAAAATGGATGATAGTGATTTTGAGGAGGGCGGAGAAAGAGAAATGCTAGTGAACGATATAATTTCTGAGATCAACTTCACACATCCAATATATTTCGATGCATACGATTTATGTGACATGTATAATCAGAAAAGGCTACCTGTTTTTAAAGCACCGATGCTAATTAACAATTATTCGCCTTAGGCTCGGTGAATACCGGTGAATGAAAACCGAGACGAAGTCGAGATGCACATTTCAAAAATATTTTAATTGAATATTTACGATAAAAGCGGCTTAAAAACGCTTTAGGTGATTGTCGCGTATTAATCCGAGGTAGCGCAACCAATCAGCGTTGAGAATTTTCAATAATCACCTATGTCAATCAATTATATCCTAAAATGCAAAAAGCTGTCAAACGATTATCATATGATTTTACAATGTTCTCTTTGAAGTATGACTATTTTGGAGTTATTTGCAGATTGTTGAAAACTGTTTTATGAAGCCTGGCGCAACCGACTCAATGCGCTGAACACAAACACCATGCATTTGTCCTGTTAATTTTTAACGGCGTTACTTATTTCTGAAGAAATCAAACTTTGGAAAAAAATATCAGTTGAATTTAAAACATACTTGCAGGATATAATTTGACTTCAAACCTGAAGTTTGGAACCTTGTTTAATCGCTCATGGAAATCTCCGTGCAACATTGAAGGAGGTTCCAGTTGACAAGAAAGTAAACAACAGCGCTATAAAAAAATTATATAGCCTTTATAGTTTATATAGATTTTTGTACATGTTCAATTTTCTTTTGCCGACAAGTTTTATTGCATATAATACAACTTCAAGTATTGTACTTTAACCCAAAAAGTGCTTTAGATTCACACTAGGTGCCACATTTGAGAATATTCTATTTAAATTTTGTAACTAATCGGAAGTTGCTTACGTAGTGAAAATAGAAACTCAGTTGGAAGGTAAATGTTTGGCATAGAAAAGGCTGTACGTTAAGAATCTTTCCAGATTCTTAAAGAGGAAGAGTAAAACTCGACTCAGCGAAAAACATTTTGAATTTGACGTAAAACTTCTCGAGATATTATAAACAATTTGACGTGTTAGTTGACCTCTGTATCCGGGGTCGAATTTCAGTCTCGCCTACGACTGAGGTAAAAGTGTCAAGACTCGAGAAAGAACTAAAAATAATTAAAATAATTTAATATTGGCTTGAAACCTTTTTTGGAAAGGTAATTCATGGTAAAATTGTAAAAATATAAAGAAAATCTAATTTTTAACCGAAAACGCACTGCATGGTGCTTAGTGAGACAGCCACTTAAGAGTTCACTGAACTCCTAGCTAGTGTTCCGCCTTTGTAGCCAGATTGTAATGTACTCCCGTATTTCTGCTGTCAAATTAAGGTAACTTGAAAATATTAACTCTTAGTTTCCTGTCTTTACTGATAAGGAAGTGAAGAAATATCCCTTATTAGTACTTCTATTAACATTGCTGATTCAACTAGGAGAGACTTTGTATAAGTTCAGCTGTGTCAGATCACTTTAGGGAAGCCTGCATTCAAGAACATGCATGTACTATCTCTGCAATATCTAACAATGCTTGACTCAAGAGTGAGTTCTGTATAACATCATATCACGTTATGGTATTTTCTATACTTTAAAGAACATGTACTTCCTTTGATGATCTAACAATTCGTAAATCAGCAGTGAGCTATATGTACAAGATGAGATCACTTGATGGTATAGTCTATACTTTCCAACTTTCAAGAAGGTGTACTATCTCTGCATGCCAACGCTTAAATCAACAGTGAATTCTGTACGACATCAGATCATTTTAAGGGATCCCATATTGAGAACTGCATGCATGTACTGCCTCTGTATGATGTAACATTCAAGAATATGTACTACTACGCCATAATATAACCATGTTTAACTCAGTAATGAATTCTGCACGACATCAGATCACCCCTCTGTGATTATATAGAAAAATGACACACTAATTTCTAGATATTCTAATCTATCATCCAGCTAGACTGCCGCTATCTTAGAGTTGCTGAGAATTGCACGCAAACTTACTTGACCTTGGCACTTACACAAAACGCCCAAAAATCTATGCAAAAAAGATCTAGAGTAAAATTATCTACGTTTTTCATATAATTATATCTATGGCACTCCCCTCTTTGCATTTGGGTAAGGCATATTTTGCATTTCTTTTAAAATATTTTACCAATTTTGATCAGTCTAGTCCGAAAATGACCCTGTTCCCCCTATATTGGCGATTTTTGAAAAAAATATAATCATAATATTTTGTTAAGGTATAGGTTTAACTGACTCTTGCCGCTTAGCCGTATTTTTTACTGACTTCTTAACTGATAGCTGACAAATGATGAAACAGTAATTTTGGAACTGATAGTCGTACAAAATATCTTGCAGTTGATAGGTATTGCCTACGCTAGGGTCCTTTGAATTTAAGCTGAAAACTGACGTGCAAAGACCGTCACATTAAGACCAATTATGCATCCTCTACAGGGTGTATAAAAAAAACTGCAACCCTTTGAAATCAGATATTTTTAGAATTTGCATGATTCAGCACTAATTGATCCCAAGGGTGCATAAACACAATATCTTGCATTTTAACTCACTTTGTGTCGTTATTCTAATTTCTATAACGTGGACAATTAGAACGTATTTTCAAATCCCAGGAGCATAATAAGTTGCACAGGCATTGAAATGCTAATTAGCAGTGGCTGTTATGAAAATTATAGGGTTGCAGTTTTTTTGAGACACCCTGTATAGCAGGAAAGATTTACATGTTTTTGGGAAGAGACAACATTTCTATCTGTATCTACAGTTATTATTATTAGTTTGGGGCTTTGTGGATGAAACAACTCGTAAATCTACCGGAATATCAAAAGCTTTTCCTTTTCTCTTCCTTTTCAGGAACTGTCATTGCGAAATTTTGGTAACAAACAAACGGACATGCAACAATCCTGAATAAAGGTTGCGAGTCTCTAGTCTTCGCATGTTTTGTTTCAAAAATGCAATTGGTGAACAAAAGGCATTGTACATAGGATAAAAGTGTGTTGCCGAGGGATGAAATATTAATGAATGAAGTCTGTAAAAAAGCGTTGCTATCGCGGCAAAATGTGAACATTACACACCAGTAATTTGGAGTTTAATCTATTTCTGTACCAGTCATACGTTTTTACGACACAATGTTTTATCGCATGAGGAATTTCCCAGGAATTTCTGATCACATGATTGTAATGCGCGGGAAAACGGATAGGGGTGTCGGTATATACTGGCATCGAATGCGAGATCGATTCATTCTGCTCTGCACGTCGGCTACAGTTCATGACGGATCTATACAGCTATATTATAATAAAGTTATACCCACCCTCCTCCCCGTTTCCTTGACGCACTTCTTTTTTCTTTTTTACCTGTATATTAGTTCTTTGTAGTGGGCGTTTGTATTACCCCCACCTTTTCTGTGCGAACAATTTTCTTAATAATTACTTTTACGAACATTAGTTTTGTTAATAATTTGTTATATTAATAATTATGTAATTGATTACAAAAATTAATAAACCGGCATGTGCTGACGCACATTGCCATAATTATTCAAATCGAGAGTGACTGGTTTATTGCGCAAAAGCTTAAGCACAGAAAACTGAGCTCATCATGACAAGAAGCTGCTGGAATATTTTAATGTTAATAAAGAAGCGATAAATTACAGTTTTGACGCGAAATATCTGACTTGCGAAATTCATTGCTATTGTAGTTCTGCGCATGCATGTGCCGATGATTCTCACAGTAACTTCGGTCTTCGGTTATTCATTTTGCAATCGCTCAAGGTGCAATAACCTTTTTATTTTGCCTAAAAATGCCTATGAATTCTATTGATTCTACTGTACAACGCTGTAAGGGCTTACGGTAACGTAATCACAATATTTTTTGTTTAAACTTCCTTCCACGAAATATCTTTAACATGTCTTGTGCAGTGACATGCCGAATATTTTAGCTTAATTTACCCTTATGCTAACCGACAGCTTTCAAAATGATGTTGCACTCCATTTTACTACAATAAGCACCGTAATTCTTGTCAGCAATATCAAATTTAGTCCACTTTCGCATTCAATTTGATATTGGATACATTATTATAAACATCAAACATGATATAGATCGAGATATAAACCTAGAAAAGTGATTTCGACCGAGTCAGATATTTAGCAAGCGTCATGTATTTCCCACCGACACGTGGGAAATATATATATGACCACCCGTCATGCTTGGTCAGATATTGTGCATATGTCATAAATTTCGCTTGACACCGGGAACGATTTCTCTAGTGGAATGATAACCGATCGTGTCACCAGAAATTACTGTCGAAATTTCCAGCTTTCTGCTCTCATCTTTCCTGTTTCGGAGAGAAAAGGCTGGTGTTTGAAGTGCGCCACGCAAATAGTTGCGTCTAATATATGCAAATAGGATGAGATAATGAGATATCATTGCTTTAATATTGTTTTATTACACTCTTGGCAATTTTGATTTCATGTAAATCCTACAGCCAATCCTATGAACAAAACTAACTTTACTTATGAGAGTGCTTCCAGATTAACGGAAACACCGCACGGTTTCGGCTCCGTGTACTCCTGTAATGACACAGGGCCACATGCATCGGATTGCCATTACTGGATCTCTAGCGATCCAGTAATGATAAAGCATGTTGGAGCAACCACAAATCGACCAACGCCAAGCTGAGTTATGTCCGTTACGTTAGTTTGTGGGACGAGGCGTTTTCCCGCCTGTTGTTGCTTTTCTCTCTAAAACTATTTGCTTACGCATGCATGTAAGGTCAATTAAGGTCTCTGTTATAATATAACAATATAGTTGATGTTCGCGGGCATAAATATGTTTTTGGCCCGAGTCAGACTCGTATGCCCGAGCGTAGCGAGGGTTAAATTAGTTAGTGAGGAGGGCCAAAAACATATTTATGCCCAAGAACATCAACTGTATTACTATTGTTATAATTTTACATTTTACAAATATATTTTAGCCCGCTGTTTTGTTCATTTTAGCCCGCAAAATACGCCACAATGCCCGCTAAAATTATAATAATTTAACATATATGAAAATGACTGTTGATATAATATATAAACATTACATGATTATGCTATATCGTGTAACAAAACTGTGTGCTTTAAGTCACTCACATTATGTCCTAATTCATTTAAAACTTGGCTATGTGTGTTCTTATTATTTTCATTTTTTTCCCCTTTGATGTTCTATTTAGAATAAATGACTTTATCTGGATTAGTTGTAGCAGGTACAGGATAGTGCTTTTCGCTGTAGTTGATGAAACGAAGAACGCATGTGTAGCCATATCTTTTCGGCGTAAAAACTTGTCCCCTGGACAGCCCTCATTCGGATTTTCCACATTGGAAAGCCATAAAACGACACTGTCGTTTTAACTTTGCTGTATACTGTGAGTGACTACTTGAAGCACATCGATCATTTTACCATTTAAATATTTGTCTACTTCGCAGACCACTTTAATGTCTGTATTGACAGTAATAGATAATATTATGCTTATATTTTCCTGGCGATACGACCAGGCATTTTTTATGACATTGACAATAATATCTTAAATTACTTCCCATACCAAAATAACTGTAGGATTCTTCTGTTCTAGCTTTTAAGACTTTTTCGCATTTTTAGTGTGCGCACGTGTATATGTAAATATTTTCAAAAAAGTAGGTGCTGGAATTTCAGGTCTACGGCGAGTTAAGGAGTTTCTCCCATTATCAACATTGCTGACAATCTATAACTCATTAATACAACCATTATTTGATTACTGTGATGTTGTTTGGACAAAAGTAGCAAAATCGTGCAGCTAGAGTTATTACCGTCAAGGTTATGATGTCAGATCCATTGAAATAAGAAAACAATTAAATTGGAAAAGTCTTGCTGAAATGCGAGAAATGCAAAAGTTATTTATAATGTATAAGGTATTAAATAATATGGCACCTACTTATTCGAGAGACCATTTTAAAATGTCTGCCATAGGTAATTCCCATGCATTAAGGAATCGAACATTATGCCTATAGTACTGCCAAAGCCTCTAACAGAAAATTTAAAGAGAACATATAAAGCGCAGTGATAGTTTGAGTCTGTTTAAAAAAGGCATAATGATCACGCCATCAACTTCTACTCAAAAATATTATATTTGTAAATATATTTCTATATTATATTTCGGCTTTCCTGTAAAGGAGTGTTATCAACTGAAGAAACTAGAAATTCAAATAAATATTTCTCTCTCTCTTTTTTTATCTGCGCATTTCCAAAGTTCTGGAGAGACTGAGCATTGAAATATACCCACTTTGACCTTAAATACAATTTGTACAGATTAATAAATATCCGAGAATGATTAAAGATTGAGATGTACTACGGTGCTTCAATTAAGCGTCGCGTTTTTGTGAGTAAGTGCGGCGCTTATTCGAGGACGATGCTCTTTAACATTTTTGTTTCCACATGCGGCGCGTAAACGAGTAAGTACGGTATGACGCTACAACTACTGCAGTTCTCCGAAAATTATACAAATTTGTTACGTGGAGGTGTCATATTACTCATCGCAGTAAACATAGGTCACGGCTTGTCAGGTTTTGTCTAGTGTCTATTATCTTAAACATAGGGGGTCCAGTGTAAGTAGTATTCTGCAACAGCTGCCGCTGTTTGTCTAAACTATCTGAAAAAGTTGGCTATCAAACACAACATAATGCTCTACCCTGTCCTGGGTTATTTTTAATCGATCTCTACGTACATTGCAAAGCCCTTATAAGCAGAATCGCTCAAATTACAATATACCACCACAAAATAGAAAAACAAATATTTACAAGAATTGGGCTAGGAACCTTCTAGAAACCATAAGGGTCCTTGGGTTTTCAAGGTCCCTACATTGTGACCACAAAGTCACGAATTTACTCTATTTTTCCGGTTCCATCGACATGGAACGTATAAAAATGTCAGTCATTGAGCCGGAAAGTCAGTTGAATTGGTTGAGTCGTACGAAAAGAGACAAGGGAAATATTTTTGAAGCTTTTCAAGTCGCTGCAATATGGGTAAGTGGAAGTTTTATTAGGTCTTATTAATGCATCTTAGTTGTAACTTCTGATTAATTAGATTGATACATTTGTTCATTTGCTCTAACGTATAATTGCTTGTGGCCAGGCCGGGCATGAGTCTTAAAATGCAAGTTTTTTATCGTAGTCGCGAACATAATACAATACAATAACATTTATTTAACGTGATCAAATACACTTAGCTACAAAGCTAATTTACAGGTATTGCCACGATAATCTGAAATCAAATAGGAATAGAACATATATGATAAAATAAAATAAAATAAAATATAAAAGGCCTAATTTAGTAAAATATAATTGAAGTATATGTTCGACATGCGTATATAACTATTAGTACTAAGTCAGTTTATATACTGTAAATATTAATGTCGTTAGAATTGATATAATTTCTAAAAATATTGTAAGTTCTCAGCAGATCTAGCAGCATCAGGAAGAGCATTCCATAGCTTGGCTGCCTGCATGGTATCGCCAGGACTTGAGTCCATAGGTAGTAGTAGTATTCACCTTTGGAATATTCGTAATATGTTTTCCTCTCAGTGAATAGGTACTTTGTCTTTGTTCTAGTAAATTTTTTAAGCTTTCAGGAGAACTGCTATTATTTAGTAATTTATATACATTACAAATAATTTTCCTAATTCGTTTGCTCCTCAAAGTTGTGATTCCCACGAAACTTAAACATCCCCGAGGCCGAGTGCATTATAACTGCATAATGAACGAGACGAGTTTTTCTAGCAGTCCCAAATTGTAAAATTACACTACATAATTCGGTCCGAGTTGGTCCGAAACATCCTGTCTAAAAAACGTATAATAAACAATACAAAAATTGTCAATAAAAGAAGTCAACATTGCAAAACCCAGAGATATATTTTCCTCTTAAAGCAATATACTCAAATGTAAGATGACATATATAGCCATACACGACTGCGCAAAACCTCCTAACTTTTGCTCTGCCGCATTGTGCGTTCTATTTCCACGTCAGTATTCTCGAGTAAAATTAAGTCAACTCTGTTGTAAAAATGCAGTTTCTATAAATTGGGTCTTTATGATGTTGAAAGTTACGTTTTGGTGACGTTTTCTTTAAATAACAGCGGAATATTTGAATTCGAAACTAGAGCGTTTGAAATCTTATATATATTAATGAAAGGGCCTATAACGAAAGAGGTAGAGAAGACTCTAGAGAGAGAAAATGCCATTTCCGACGATCTACAGACTCAAGTTTTTCAAAAAATTTCCCGTCGGCGCCAACCATGGTGGCGCCTCTAAAAATGTATATAAATTTTCGTTCGTATATTCCATCTACAAACACCTTCAACTATTAGTCCTATCGAACGAGATGCCGAGAATAAATCTTGATGTTAAAGCATGTACAGCCGATGCGTATCTGTCTATACAAATGCGTCTAAAGGCTGCTTTCCAGTCATGCGTTTTTATACGTACGTACACGAACGGAAAAGTTTAAATCCTTCAAAGTTTTTAATATTTTACAAATAAGTTAACAAATGCATACTAAAACTTACGAAACACTAAAATCTGTACATTTATTCATTTGGTTATTTCACAATACAATACAATACAATACAATGCAACAATACAACACGACACGACACAACACAACACAACACAACACAACACAACACAACACAACACAACACAACACAACACAACACAACACAACACAACACAACACAACACAATACAATACAATACTATTCAATACAATAGATAATAACAAAAACGAAGCCAGTAGAAAATATATACGGAAAATGAGAATGGCATGCAATTTACAGATATTATTATACCTTAAATTATTTCGAAATTTTAATGAATTATTAATGAGTATCATAGCAAATGTAAATGCTCTGTCAAGTACACCTCTTCAAGTTTCATCAAGCCTACACGCAGTGGTCGGCCTTCGTATAAACAAAGTTTCTGAACAATGAAGGTTAAGTTAAACAATGTTAAGTATACATTAATGTCAAAGCAAGCAACTATAATTTCTCGTGATTTTTACTCACGTGTTTCTACCGGATATCAGAGCGCATTATCTCATTAAATATAATTGGAAAAACTGTCATCAATTGGTAATTAGTTTCACTAGTTCGCAGTAGGTACTCTGTTTTAAGATCTATTATAAGTCAGTTCCAAGTTTCGGGATAAAATTGCAGTTGAATCATAACATGTAGCTGAGACTGGAAGAATTAAAATCATCATTTGAATATGCAAAAATTGCTGGAAGAAAAATTTATTTCCTCACGGTTGACTCGCTTTAAGTAGAAAATATATTCCCTTAAATGCACCTCTCTTTATTTTGCCTACCCAGAAGACAGTTATATTGTGGCTATATGCGAAACACAAATGAATGATTGAATAATTGAATACTTTGATATGCATATTTTAATTCTTCCAGTCTTAGCTACATGTTATGATTCAACTGCAATTTTATCCCAACACAGAACGCGTCATTTGGATGCGTAGTCGAAACTCCGAATTGGCTTATTACCAAGTTATTGATTAGTTTGAGAGACAATTTGATCGACATGGTTATTTAAATTTTTTAAGATTTATTTTTTTTTTTTTTAACTATTTTATTTAAGAAAAGAATTAATGTCAAAAAGAACATGATATATATTCGCTCAACGCCATTTTTGGATCACACCTGGTTAAACCAGCACTGGGGAAACAAGATGGAATACTTTAATTAATGCGCAAGCGATACTGAGAGCAATCCATTTCCATTTTTTTCTTTTCCGCTTCAAAAAAATTAAATTTAATTATTATAGGCATCTACCTACTGTACTACAATGAGCTCGTTATTTTTAATATTTACTTACCATCATTTAGCTTAAATTGGTGAAATGTTTCATGACGAATATATACAACAGCAATATATTCTTCAGCATTACGCAACGTGCATTATTACATGGCGACTGTGCGAAGGATGTATGTTATCATTTGAAGAGTTATATCATAATGATTGCGCATTGAAGTTTATGATTCAATGATTAAGCTTCAATTGATTAAGCAAAGATGACTACATCTTGTTAATATGCCAGCAAAAGATGACTACATCTTTCTGACACAAGAGAATCCGCTAAAAGAATTATCATTAATATATCAGTTACAGGCATTGCCTCGATTGAGTAGCTTTAGCTGTGTTTTACGGAATATACTCAATGAGAGCTGGATCAAATCCTAGGACTTAAGTCTTAATGAAGATTTTCATCAAATCCCGGCTAGGACTGGATTAATGAAATACATTATTTTCATCTATTCCTTAGGTATTGAGATATTAAACTTGAAACAGGTTGGACTCAAAATTTTGGTATTGTTCATCTTCATGGTAAATGTGGAATCTACCACTATAACAGGTAATTCATAGCTCTATTTCGCGCACTTTTAACATAATTATATTTCTTTAAAATGGTATTAAAACACTGGAATGGTTTGAACCTTTATTAGTATATATAAATAAATAGAATAATTGTTAGATTAGTTTAATTTTCTTGCTCCTATAAGAGGCAACAGTTCTGAAGTTGACTACCAACTACCGCCCCATAACATTTGCTTGAAACTCATCAGTACCCTATATTTTGTTTTAGAGCCACGAAGGGAAGTGGTTTCAATCTACAATAATGATTTTACGACCCCAAAATTCAGAGATCCATATTTCATCGACGTTTACCGCTGTGTTAAAGTTACTGACGCCGACTACTTCGAATGCGGAAATGACCAACATCCAGTGCAGGAAAACATGAGGGAAATCCAGATAGTGGTTCCGGATCTTAGGAACGAAAATCGAGGTCCTAGCAACAAGAAGAAATTTTATAGATATGTAGTTTATAACCACACGTCTTGTAAATGTGTGAGACCAAATACAGAGGAGAGGAAACTGTACAAGAATACGTCTGACGAAGGTTAGTGCAGCTTGCCGTAGGTAAATACCCACTCCTAAAATAAACATGTTTTGTGATTGGCTTGCTTAAACAAAAGTGATCAATGTTTTTGACGATTTCAGTTTAATTGTGTCTCATTGTTATAATCACCCATCTCAAAACCTGTCAGGAGTACACGCGTGGAAGATACGGCTAGCGCCCTGGCCATTGCTACTACTGAATTAAGCCTGCTACTGTACGTCGAGTGCGGGGTATTGTTACCTGATGGGTAACCCTGTGATGCCCAGATGTGTTTGAAAACGCATGTAAGTAGAGTTGTGATTGGTTATCTCCTCTGCTTCTAGGAAGTTTTTCCTGGACCTCTGCCCTGATTTCCCTACCTTGCCAGAAACTAAGCCTTAGCTGTTCTCCGTGATCAAACATTGGCCCTATGATGGCACCAGAGGCGCTCTATTGAGCCTTCGACTCGGTCAGGTTTGAGTTGCGTCCTTCGTAATTCAGCTCTCCCCTGCAAGTAAAGAAGATTGACACACTCTACTCTGTATGCTTTTTTTCAGTGTCAGAAGATTATTTCAAAGCGAAATATCCGAATAATCCAGACAATCTGCAAAGTCAGCATGATTTTTGTAACAAGACAAAAATGAGATATAAACTCAAGCCACACGAGAACGTCGTCTCACGAAACAAATATCTCGCGTACGAACAGTGCCTGCCTGGGTGTGTAGTGAAATCAAATGTGACGTTTCTTAAGGAAACCTCCATGGGAAATAATGAAAAGAATAACGTCTAGCTCACAAATGATACAAAATGCGAGGCTTACGATACAAAAATGCCAAGTGATACAATATGCATCAAGCGTAATCATGCATCAAAAAGTACAGAAACGAAAAGAAAACAAGGAGGCTTTATAGAAGACACTGGAAGTTCATTTGATCAAGGTAAACAATCAATAACCAGATTTATACTGCCATATTTATGCACACAGGAATTATATCAGACGAACTATCTTTTCTTTGCCCAAGTTTGTCCAGACCGCGATCATGTAAAATAACCTGAGCATACATTTTGGGTTGTATGGGGAGGGAGGTTAATGTTTCTCTTAAAAGTTGCATGGGTTAATAATAGCCTTAATTAGGATTGTTAGAGAAGAATGCTTATTAGAGAAGGGGCTTTTTAGAGGGGGCTGATTAGAGATGAGGGCTTTATAAAGAGGGAGGCTTATGAAAGAGGGTCTTATTAGATAATTATTTGAGAAGTGGACTTATTAGAGAAGGGGATCGAGGACTTATTAGAGAGTGGTGCTTATAGGGAATAAAACAAACTATTGATAGTTATTATAACGGAAAATATTCTCTTTTCTTTAGAGAAAAATGCGGAGTTATTAATATACATTGATTCAGGAAACATTTTCCTCGCTGCTTTTCTACTCTCGTTGGTCTTATTTACCATATTAATAATGGACTTTACTCTTTATCGTCGAAAGAAGGGATTATTTTTTGCTTTGTTCAGTTGTAAGAATAGCGACATGGATAAAGTTTGTCAACATTGCACGGAACGACATAGAAATGAAATTACAGTGTAAAAATATTGAAAATGTAAACAGATGTATAAAAGAGTATTGTAAACTAGAAGTGTAGAAATGTAAACGTAACACCTCATGTTTCGCGTACGAATATATTTCTCTTTGATCTTGCCACAAATCACAATCCTATCCCTAACCCTATCGTGCACGAAACATGGGAATATGCCAGTAAAATCTATAAATAATCGATCCATAGTGTAGGCTATTATTATTAAACATATAGATTTCGAGTTGTAATAATTGTATAATTTATTTTTATGATTAAAGAGAAGTTTTCCTTACATTGTTTCATTTGTTTTTCAATTGCAATATTATTTGTATTTCTCGTCAGTAAATTCCTAAAGAAAACACCAATGACGTCATGACCGTGATGGAGCTTGTAGTATCTTATACAACTCGGCCGCTCATACTGTACATTCGAGTATATATTTACTTTGTCCAAAAACCGTAAATAATCGATTTTAATATAGTCTATTATTGAACTCAGATCGGTCCGACCAAACACAGTGTCTAAAACTAGCTAACACTCCTGGTAAAATATATTGTGTAAGATTCTTCTCGACATAATACAGGGTGTAATATGTAGTTATGTACTATTCTTGTAGTTAAATGTTGTAATGCCAATGGTCTATCGGAATGTTGGAAGTTTATTCTTTACTTGGAATTGCGTTGGCGAGCGGATATTGAGTAGCTTCTTTCATTAAACATACATGGAAGTGCGACTCCATAAGATACAGCATAATATATGTTTCATATAAGGTATTGATGTATTGATTCACCAAGGGGGAGCAAAAGTGAGATATCCTTGCGACTTTAGTATAAATCTTTAGGTAGATTAAAACCCAACATCGCACTCTTACATAAACTTGAATCAAGTCGAAACCTGCATATTCAGTGAAACGAGGCTTTTGAAATCAATATTTGAATGCACAAAATAATTTCGCGATTTATTACTCACATATTGTTCTTGCCATATCCTCTCTTATAGCAAATCAAAACGAACACAGGGCTACAAATATTTTCGTGCATTTTTGTCATATTAAACAAGCCTTACTAAATGGTTAGTCTCGTTCCAGTTTAGAAAAAGGTGTTGAAAGAAATCGAGAGATTATAACTAGTGATCCAAGGATAGTGCAAAGTTTAAAAGACAAATGCTATGTTACATGGTTTATAGTGCGTACGTAATTGTTGTGCATCCATGTTGTGTTGTGTTGTGTTGTGTTGATATTTGCATATTACGTATTTACACGAGCAATTTTTATTTGGCAATTATTTTTACCTTTACTATTTTTATTTGCCCTTGAAAATTGATGAAATGTGACAAGCTTTTGAAAAGCTACCGCATGCCAGTTTTTCAACAAGTACACTTGTCAATGAAAAGCTAGTAATATTTCATCATTCGTAATTCTAAATTCGCGATGAGTGAATTATTTTTTGCCAATATATTATAGTAAGCAGATAAAATTGTCCTTTGTTTAGGGTTGCAATATTTGATTAGTTTTATTCAACTAATTACAAATATGTCAATTCAACTTCGATTATTTCAAATTTTATTTATTTATTATTTCATCGTGTATATAAAATTTCGAGAGTACGGTTGTATACAGACAACTAAAATAAAGGCTAAGCAAAACTAGCAAGTACATAGAATGAATCATACATCATAGTTATATATACAGACGCATCCTCACCAAAATGCCATTCGCATTTGTAAACAACTGCCCCGTCAAAAGAGATGTGTTCTATTAATACTGAATAACATTCAAATATCAAATTTCAAAATCATGCAGTTCATACTACACTCTACTACTCTAGTGACTCTACAAATTAAACTCTACGAGCCTACGCGGACAGGAAATGGAAATAAAATACACTCTACGAGTCTACGGACAGGAAATGGGAAAGGACGAAAGGAAATGAACGAAAACGAGGAAAGGAAATGAACGAAAACGAGGAAAGGAAATGAACGAAAACAAGGAAAGGAAATGAACGAAAACGAGGAAAGGAAATGAAAGAAAACGAGGAAAGGAAGTGAACAAAAACGAGGAAAGAAAATGAACAAGAACGAGGAAAGGAAATAAACGAAAACGAGGAAAGGAAATGAACGAAAACGAGGAAAGAAAATGAACGAAAAACAGGAAAGGAAATGAACGAAAAACAGGAAAGGGAATGAACAAAAAACAGGAAAGGAAATGAACGAAAAACAGGAAAGGAAATGAACGAAAACAGGAAAGGAAATGAACGAAAAACAGGGGAAGGAATGAACGAAAAACAAGGAAAGGAAATGAACGAAAACGAGGAAAGGAAATGAACGAAAACGAGGAAAGGAAATGAACAAAAACGAGGAAAGGAAATGAACAAAAACGAAGAAAGGAAATGAACAAAAACGAGGAAAGGAAATGAACGAAAAAGAGGAAGGAAGTGAAAGAAAAACAATAAAGGAAATGAACGAAAAACAGGAATGGAAGTGAAAGAAAAACAATAAAGGAAATGAACGAAAACGAGGAAAGGTAATGAAAGAAAACGAGGAAAGGAAGTGAACAAAAACGAAGAAAGAAAATGAACAAAAACGAGGAAAGGAAATAAACGAAAACGAGGAAAGGAAATGAACGAAAACGAGGAAAGAAAATGAACGAAAAACAGGAAAGGAAATGAACGAAAAACAGGAAAGGGAATGAACAAAAAACAGGAAAGGAAATGAACGAAAAACAGGAAAGGAAATGAACGAAAACGAGGAAAGGAAATGAACGAAAACAAGGAAAGGAAATGAACGAAAAACAGGAAAGGAAATGAACGAAAAACAAGGAAAGGAAATGAACGAAAAACAGGAAAGGAATGAACGAAAACAAGGAAAGGAAATGAACGAAAACGAGGAAAGGAAATGAACGAAAACGAGGAAAGGAAATGAACGAAAACGAGGAAAGGAAATGAACGAAAACGAGGAAAGAAATGAACAAAAACGAGGAAAGGAAATGAACAAAAACGAGGAAAGGAAATGAACGAAAACGAGGACAGGAAATGAACGAAAACGAGGAAAGGAAATGAACAAAAACGAGGAAAGGAAATGAACGAAAATGAGGAAAGGAAATGAACAAAAACGAGGAAAGGAAATGAACGAAAACGAGGAAAGGAAATGAAAGAAAACGAGGAAAGGAAGTGAACGAAAACGAGGAAAGAAAATGAACAAGAACGAGGAAAGGAAATAAACGAAAACGAGGAAAGGAAATGAACGAAAACGAGGAAAGAAATGAACGAAAAACAGGAAAGGAAATGAACGAAAAACAGGAAAGGAAATGAACAAAAACAGGAAAGGAAATGAACGAAAAACAGGAAAGGAAATGAACGAAAAACAAGGAAAGGAAATGAACGAAAAACAGGGGAAGGAATGAACGAAAAACAAGGAAAGGAAATGAACGAAAACGAGGAAAGGAAATGAACGAAAACGAGGAAAGGAAATGAACGAAAACGAGGAAAGGAAATGAACGAAAACGAGGAAAGGAAATGAACGAAAACGAGGAAAGGAAATGAACAAAAACGAGGAAAGGAAATGAACGAAAACGAGGAAAGGAAATGAACGAAAACGAGGAAAGGAAATGAAATGAAAGAAAACGTGGAAAGGAAAAGAACGAAAACGAGGAAAGAAAAATGAACGAAAACGAGGAAAGGAAATGAACAAAAACGAGCAAAGGAAATGAACAAAAACGAGGAAAGGAAATGAACGAAAACGAGGAAAGGAAATGAACGAAAACGAGGAAAGGAAATGAACGAAAACGAGGAAAGGAAATGAACGAAATCGAGGAAAGGAAATGAACAAAAACGAGGAAAGGAAATGAACGAAAACGAGGAAAGGAAATGAACAAAAACGAGGAAAGGAAATGAACGAAAAACGAGGAAAGTAAATGAACGAAAACGAGGAAAGGAAATGAACGAAAAACGAGAGGAAAGGAAATGAACAAAAACGAGGAAATAAAATGAACGAAAACGAGGAAAGGAAATGAACGAAAACGAGGAAAGGAAATGAACAAAAACGAGGAAAGGAAATGAACAAAAACGAAGAAAGGAAATGAACAAAAACGAGGAAAGGAAATGAACGAAAACGAGGAAAGGAGATGAAAGAAAACGAGGAAAGGAAATGAACGAAAACGAGGAAAGGAAATGAACGAAAAACGAGGAAAGGAAATGAACGAAAACGAGGAAAGGAAATGAACGAAAACGAGGAAAGGAAATGAACGAAAACAGGAAAGAAATGAACGAAAACGAGGAAAGGAAATGAACGAAAACGAGGAAAGGAAATGAACGAAAACGAGGAAAGAAATGAACGAAAAACAGGAAAGGAAATGAACGAAAACAGGAAAGGAAATGAACGAAAAACAGGAAAGGAAATGAACGAAAAACAGGAAAGGAAATGAACGAAAACGAGGAAAGGAAATGAACGAAAAACAGGAAAGGAAATGAACGAAAACAGGAAAGGAAATGAACGAAAACGAGGAAAGGAAATGAACGAAAAACGGGGAAGGAAATGAACGAAAAACAAGGAAAGGAAATGAACGAAAACGAGGAAAGGAAATGAACGAAAACGAGGAAAGGAAATGAACGAAAACGAGGAAAGGAAATGAACGAAAACGAGGAAAGGAAATGAACAAAAACGAGGAAAGGAAATGAACAAAACGAGGAAAGGAAATGAACGAAAACGAGGAAAGGAAATGAACGAAAACGAGGAAAGGAAATGAACGAAAACGAGGAAAGGAAATGAACGAAAAACAAGGAAAGGAAATGAACGAAAAACAGGAAAGGAAATGAACGAAAACGAGGAAAGGAAATGAACGAAAAACAGGAAAGGAAATGAACGAAAAACAGGAAAGGAAATGAACGAAAAACAGGAAAGGAAATGAACGAAAACGAGGAAAGGAAATGAACGAAAACAAGGAAAGGAAATGAACGAAAACAAGGAAAGGAAATGAACGAAAACGAGGAAAGGAAATGAACGAAAAACAAGGAAAGGAAATGAACGAAAAACAGGAAAGGAAATGAACGAAAAACAGGAAAGGAAATGAACGAAAAACAAGGAAAGGAAATGAACGAAAACAAGGAAAGGAAATGAACGAAAACAGGAAAGGAAATGAACGAAAACGAGGAAAGGAAATGAACGAAAACGAGGAAAGGAAATGAACGAAAACGAGGAAAGGAAATGAACGAAAACGAGGAAAGGAAATGAACGAAAACGAGGAAAGGAAATGAACGAAAACGAGGAAAGGAAATGAACGAAAAACAGGAAAGGAAATGAACGAAAACGAGGAAAGGAAATGAACGAAAAACAGGAAAGGAAATGAACGAAAAACAAGGAAAGGAAATGAACGAAAACGAGGAAAGGAAATGAACGAAAACGAGGAAAGGAAATGAACGAAAACGAGGAAAGGAAATGAACGAAAACGAGGAAAGGAAATGAACAAAAACGAGGAAAGGAAATGAACAAAAAACGAGGAAAGGAAATGAACGAAAACGAGGAAAGGAAATGAACGAAAACGAGGAAAGGAAATGAACGAAAACGAGGAAAGGAAATGAACGAAAACGAGGAAAGGAAATGAACAAAAACGAGGAAAGGAAATGAACGAAAAACGAGGAAAGGAAATGAACAAAAACGAGGAAAGGAAATGAACAAAAACGAGGAAAGGAAATGAACAAAAACGAGGAAAGGAAATGAACGAAAAACAAGAAAGGAAATGAACGAAAACGAGGAAAGGAAATGAACGAAAAAGAGGAAAGGAAATGAAAGAAAAACAAGGAAAGGAAATGAACGAAAAACAGGAAAGGAAATGAACGAAAACGAGGAAAGGAAATGAACGAAAACGAGGAAAGGAAAGAAATGAACGAAACGAGGAAAGGAAATGAACAAAAACGAGGAAAGGAAATGAACGAAAACGAGGAAAGGAAATGAACGAAAACGAGGAAAGGAAATGAACGAAAACGAGGAAAGGAAATGAACGAAAACAGGAAAGGAAATGAACGAAAACGAGGAAAGGAAATGAACAAAAATGAGGAAAGGAAATGAACGAAAAACAGGAAAGGAAATGAACGAAAACGAGGAAAGGAAATGAACGAAAAACAGGAAAGGAAATGAACGAAAACGAGGAAAGGAAATGAACGAAAACGAGGAAAGGAAATGAACGAAAAACAAGGAAAGGAAATGAATGAAAAACAAGATAGGAAATGAACGAAAAACAAGGAAAGGAAATGAACGAAAAAGAGGAAAGGAAATGAACGAAAAACAGGAAAGGAAATGAACGAAAACGAGGAAAGGAAATGAACGAAAACGAGGAAAGGAAATGAACGAAAACGAGGAAAGGAAATGAACGAAAACGAGGAAAGGAAATGAACGAAAACGAGGAAAGGAAATGAACGAAAACGAGGAAAGGAAATGAACAAAAACGAGGAAAGGAAATGAATGAAAAGGAAAGGAAATGAACGAAAACGAGGAAAGGAAATGAACGAAAAAAAGGAAAGGAAATGAACGAAAACGAGGAAAGGAAATGAACGAAAACGAGGAAAGGAAATGAACGAAAACGAGGAAAGGAAATGAACGAAAACGAGGAAAGGAAATGAACGAAAACGAGGAAAGGAAATGAACAAAAACGAAGAAAGGAAATGAACAAAAACGAGGAAAGGAAATGAACAAAAAACGGGAATGGAAGTGAAAGAAAAACAATAGAGGAAATGAACGAAAACGAGGAAAGGAAATGAACGAAAACGAGGAAAGGAAATGAACGAAAACGAGGAAAGGAAATGAACGAAAACGAGGAAAGGAAATGAACGAAAACGAGGAAAGGAAATGAACGAAAACGAGGAAAGGAAATGAACGAAAACGAGGAAAGGAAATGAACGAAAACGAGGAAAGGAAATGAACGAAAACGAGGAAAGGAAATGAACGAAAACGAGGAAAGGAAATGAACAAAACGAGGAAAGGAAATGAACGAAAACGAGGAAAGGAAATGAACGAAAACAGGAAAGGAAATGAACGAAAAACAGGAAAGGAAATGAACGAAAAACAGGAAAGGAAATGAACGAAAACGAGGAAAGGAAATGAACGAAAACGAGGAAAGGAAATGAACGAAAACGAGGAAAGGAAATGAACGAAAACGAGGAAAGGAAATGAACGAAAACGAGGAAAGGAAATGAACGAAAACGAGGAAAGGAAATGAACGAAAACGAAGAAAGGAAATGAACGAAAACGAGGAAAGGAAATGAACGAAAAGGAGGAAAGGAAATGAACGAAAATGAGGAAAGGAAATGAACGAAAACGAGGAAAGGAAATGAACGAAAACGAGGAAAGGAAATGAATGAAAACGAGGAAAGGAAATGAACGAAAACGAGGAAAGGAAATGAATGAAAACGAGGAAAGGAAATGAACGAAAACGAGGAAAGGAAATGAACGAAAACGAGGAAAGGAAATGAACGAAAACGAGGAAAGGAAATGAACGAAAACGAGGAAAGGAAATGAACGAAAACGAGGAAAGGAAATGAACGAAAACGAGGAAAGGAAATGAACGAAAACGAGGAAAGGAAATGAACGAAAACGAGGAAAGGAAATGAACGAAAACGAGGAAAGGAAATGAACGAAAACGAGGAAAGGAAATGAACGAAAACGAGGAAAGGAAATGAACGAAAACGAGGAAAGGAAATGAACGAAAACGAGGAAAGGAAATGAACAAAAACGAGGAAAGGAAATGAACGAAAACGAGGAAAGGAAATGAACGAAAACGAGGAAAGGAAATGAACAAAACGAGGAAAGGAAATGAACGAAAACGAGGAAAGGAAATGAACAAAAACGAGAAAGGAAATGAACAAAAAAGAGGAAAGGAAATGAACGAAAACGAGGAAAGGAAATGAACGAAAAAATAAAGGAAATGAACGAAAAACAGGAAAGGAAATGAACGAAAACGGAAAGGAAATGAACGAAAACGAGGAAAGGAAATGAACGAAAACGAGGAAAGGAAATGAACGAAAAACGAGGAAAGGAAATGAACGAAAACGAGGAAAGGAAATGAACGAAAACGAGGAAAGGAAATGAACGAAAACGAGGAAAGGAAATGAACGAAAACGAGGAAAGGAAATGAACGAAAACAGGAAAGGAAATGAACGAAAAACGAGGAAAGGAAAAAATGAACGAAAACGAGGAAAGGAAATGAACGAAAACGAGGAAAGGAAATGAACGAAATAGAGGAAAGGAAATGAACGAAAACGAGGAAAGGAAATGAACGAAAACGAGGAAAGGAAATGAACAAAAACGAGGAAAGGAAATGAACGAAAACGAGGAAAGGAAATGAACGAAAAACAGGAAAGGAAATGAACGAAAACGAGGAAAGGAAATGAACGAAAACGAGGAAAGGAAATGAACGAAAACGAGGAAAGGAAATGAACGAAAAACAGGAAAGGAAATGAACGAAAAACGAGGAAAGGAAATGAACGAAAAACAGGAAAGGAAATGAACGAAAACGAGGAAAGGAAATGAACGAAAAACAGGAAAGGAAATGAACGAAAACGAGGAAAGGAAATGAACGAAAACGAGGAAAGGAAATGAACGAAAACGAGGAAAGGAAATGAACGAAAACGAGGAAAGGAAATGAACGAAAACAAGGAAAGGAAATGAACGAAAACGAGGAAAGGAAATGAACGAAAAACGAGGAAAGGAAATGAACGAAAACGAGGAAAGGAAATGAACGAAAACGAGGAAAGGAAATGAACGAAAACGAGGAAAGGAAATGAACGAAAACGAGGAAAGGAAATGAACGAAAACGAGGAAAGGAAATGAACAAAACGAGGAAAGGAAATGAACGAAACGAGGAAAGGAAATGAACGAAAACGAGGAAAGGAAATGAACGAAATGAGGAAAGGAAATGAACGAAAACGAGGAAAGGAAATGAACGAAAACGAGGAAAGGAAATGAAAGAAAAACAGGAAAGGAAATGAACGAAAACGAGGAAAGGAAATGAACGAAAACGAGGAAAGGAAATGAACGAAAACGAGGAAAGGAAATGAACGAAAAACAGGAAAGGAAATGAACGAAAACGAGGAAAGGAAATGAACGAAAACGGGAAAGGAAATGAACGAAAACGAGGAAAGGAAATGAACGAAAACGAGGAAAGGAAATGAACGAAAACGAGGAAAGGAAATGAACGAAAATGAGGAAAGGAAATGAACGAAAACGAGGAAAGGAAATGAACGAAAACGAGGAAAGGAAATGAACGAAAACGAGGAAAGGAATGAACGAAAACGAGGAAAGGAAATGAACGAAAACGAGGAAAGGAAATGAACGAAAACGAGGAAAGGAAATGAATAAAAACGAGGAAAGGAAATGAACGAAAACGAGGAAAGGAAATGAACGAAAGAGGAAAGGAAATGAACAAAAACGAGGAAAGGAAATGAACGAAAACGAGGAAAGGAAATGAACGAAAATGAGGAAAGGAAATGAACGAAAACGAGGAAAGGAAATGAACGAAAACGAGGAAAGGAAATGAACAAAAACGAGGAAAGGAAATGAACGAAAAGGAGGAAAGGAAATGAACGAAAACGAGGAAAGGAAATGAACGAAAACGAGGAAAGGAAATGAACAAAACGAGGAAAGGAAATGAACGAAAACGAAGAAAGGAAATGAACAAAAACGAGGAAAGGAAATGAACGAAAACGAGGAAAGGAAATGAACAAAAACGAGGAAAGGAAATGAACAAAAACGAGAAAGGAAATGAACAAAAACGAGGAAAGGAAATGAACGAAAACGAGGAAAGGAAATGAAAGAAAACGAGGAAAGGAAATGAACGAAAACGAGGAAAGGAAATGAACGAAAAGAAGGAAATGAATGAACGAAATGGAGGAAAGGAATGAACGAAAACGAGGAAAGGAAATGAACGAAAACGAGGAAAGGAAATGAACGAAAACGAGGAAAGGAAATGAACGAAAACGAGGAAAGGAAATGAACGAAAACGAGGAAAGGAAATGAACGAAAACGAGGAAAGGAAATGAACGAAAACGAGGAAAGGAAATGAACGAAAAACAGGAAAGGAAATGAACGAAAACGAGGAAAGGAAATGAACGAAAACGAGGAAAGGAAATGAACGAAAACGAGGAAAGGAAATGAACGAAAACGAGGAAAGGAAATGAACGAAAACGAGGAAAGGAAATGAACGAAAATGAGGAAAGGAAATGAACGAAAACGAGGAAAGGAAATGAACGAAAACGAGGAAAGGAAATGAACGAAAACGAGGAAAGGAAATGAATGAAAACGAGGAAAGGAAATGAACGAAAACGAGGAAAGGAAATGAACGAAAACGAGGAAAGGAAATGAACGAAATGAGGAAAGGAAATGAACGAAAACGAGGAAAGGAAATGAATGAAAACGAGGAAAGGAAATGAACGAAAACGAGGAAAGGAAATGAACGAAAACGAGGAAAGGAAATGAACGAAAACGAGGAAAGGAAATGAACAAAAACGAGGAAAGGAAATGAACGAAAAACAGGAAAGGAAATGAACGAAAAACGAGGAAAGGAAATGAACGAAAAACAGGAAAGGAAATGAACGAAAACGAGGAAAGGAAATGAACGAAAACGAGGAAAGGAAATGAACGAAAACGAGGAAAGGAAATGAACGAAAACGAGGAAAGGAAATGAACGAAAACGAGGAAAGGAAATGAACGAAAACGAGGAAAGGAAATGAACGAAAACGAGGAAAGGAAATGAACGAAAACGAGGAAAGGAAATGAACGAAATCGAGGAAAGGAAATGAACAAAAACGAGGAAAGGAAATGAACGAAAACGAGAAAGGAAATGAACGAAAACGAGGAAAGGAAATGAAATGAACGAAAACGAGGAAAGGAAATGAACGAAAACGAGGAAAGAAATGAACGAAAACGAGGAAAGGAAATGAACGAAAACGAGGAAAGGAAATGAACGAAAACGAGGAAAGGAAATGAACGAAAACGAGGAAAGGAAATGAACGAAAACGAGGAAAGGAAATGAACGAAAACGAGGAAAGGAAATGAACGAAAACGAGGAAAGGAAATGAACGAAAACGAGGAAAGGAAATGAACAAAAACGAAGAAGGAAATGAAAAAAACGAGGAAAGGAAATGAACGAAAACGAGGAGAGGAAATGAACGAAAACGAGGAAAGGAAATGAACGAAAACGAGGAAAGGAAATGAACGAAAACGAGGAAAGGAAATGAACAAAACGAGGAAAGGAAATGAACGAAAACGAGGAAAGGAAATGAACAAAAACGAGGAAAGGAAATGAACAAAAACGAGGAAAGGAAATGAACGAAAACGAGGAAAGGAAATGAACAAAAACGAGGAAAGGAAATGAACGAAAACGAGGAAAGGAAATGAACGAAAGCAGGAAAGGAAATGAACGAAAAACAGGAAAGGAAATGAACAAAAACGAGGAAAGGAAATGAACGAAAACGAGGAAAGGAAATGAACAAAACGAGGAAAGGAAATGAACGAAAACGAGGAAAGGAAATGAACGAAAACAGGAAAGGAAATGAACGAAAACGAGGAAAGGAAATGAAATGAACGAAAACGAGGAAAGGAAATGAACGAAAACGAGGAAAGGAAATGAACGAAAACGAGGAAAGGAAATGAACGAAAACGAGGAAAGGAAATGAACGAAAACGAGGAAAGGAAATGAACAAAAACGAGGAAAGGAAATGAACGAAAACGAGGAAAGGAAATGAACGAAAAGGAAAGGAAATGAACGAAAACGAGGAAAGGAAATGAACGAAAACGAGGAAAGGAAATGAACGAAAAACGAGGAAAGGAAATGAACGAAAACGAGGAAAGGAAATGAACGAAAACGAGGAAAGGAAATGAACGAAAACAGGAAAGGAAATGAACGAAAACGAGGAAAGGAAATGAACGAAAACGAGGAAAGGAAATGAACGAAAACGAGGAAAGGAAATGAACGAAACGAGGAAAGGAAATGAACGAAAACGAGGAAAGGAAATGAACGAAAACGAGGAAAGGAAATGAACGAAAACGAGGAAAGGAAATGAACGAAAACGAGGAAAGGAAATGAACAAAACGAGGAAAGGAAATGAACGAAAACGAGGAAAGGAAATGAACGAAAACGAGGAAAGGAAATGAACGAAACGAGGAAAGGAAATGAACGAAAACGAGGAAAGGAAATGAACGAAAACGAGGAAAGGAAATGAACGAAAACGAGGAAAGGAAATGAACGAAATAGAGGAAAGGAAATTAACGAAAACGAGGAAAGGAAATGAATGAAAATGAGGAAAGGAAATGAACGAAAATGAGGAAAGGAAATGAACGAAAATGAGGAAAGGAAATGAACGAAAACGAGGAAAGGAAATGAACGAAAACGAGGAAAGGAAATGAACAAAACGAGGAAAGGAAATGAACGAAAACGAGGAAAGGAAATGAACGAAAACGAGGAAAGGAAATGAACGAAAACGAGGAAAGGAAATGAACGAAAACGAGGAAAGGAAATGAACGAAAACGAGGAAAGGAAATGAACGAAACGAGGAAAGGAAATGAACGAAAACGAGGAAAGGAAATGAACGAAAACGAGGAAAGGAAATGAACGAAAATGAGGAAAGGAAATGAACGAAAACGAGGAAAGGAAATGAACGAAAACGAGGAAAGGAAATGAACGAAAACGAGGAAAGGAAATGAACGAAAACGAGGAAAGGAAATGAACGAAAACGAGGAAAGGAAATGAACAAAAACGAGGAAAGGAAATGAACGAAAACGAGGAAAGGAAATGAACGAAAACGAGGAAAGGAAATGAACGAAAACGAGGAAAGGAAATGAACGAAAACGAGGAAAGGAAATGAACGAAAACGAGGAAAGGAAATGAACGAAAACGAGGAAAGGAAATGAACGAAAACGAGGAAAGGAAATGAACGAAAACGAGGAAAGGAAATGAACGAAAACGAGGAAAGGAAATGAACGAAAATGAGGAAAGGAAATGAACGAAAACGAGGAAAGGAAATGAACGAAAACGAGGAAAGGAAATGAACGAAAACGAGGAAAGGAAATGAACGAAAACGAGGAAAGGAAATGAATGAAAACGAGGAAAGGAAATGAACGAAAACGAGGAAAGGAAATGAACGAAAACGAGGAAAGGAAATGAACGAAAACGAGGAAAGGAAATGAACGAAAAACGAGGAAAGGAAATGAACGAAAACGAGGAAAGGAAATGAACGAAAACGAGGAAAGGAAATGAACGAAAACGAGGAAAGGAAATGAACGAAAACGAGGAAAGGAAATGAACGAAAACGAGGAAAGGAAATGAACGAAAACGAGGAAAGGAAATGAGCGAAAAATAGGAAAGGAAATGAACGAAAACGAGGAAAGGAAATGAACGAAAACGAGGAAAGGAAATGAACGAAAACGAGGAAAGGAAATGAACGAAAACGAGGAAAGGAAATGAAAGGAAAACAAGAAAGGAAATGAACGAAAAACAGGAAAGGAAATGGACGAAAAACAGGAAAGAAATTGGACGAAAACGAGGAAAGGAAATGAATGAAAACGAGGAAAGGAAATGAACGAAAACGAGGAAAGGAAATGAACGAAAACGAGGAAAGGAAATGAACGAAAACGAGGAAAGGAAATGAACGAAAACGAGGAAAGGAAATGAACGAAAACGAGGAAAGGAAATGAACGAAAACGAGGAAAGGAAATGAACGAAACGAGGAAAGGAAATGAACGAAAACGAGGAAAGGAAATGAACGAAAAGGAGGAAAGGAAATGAACGAAAACGAGGAAAGGAAATGAACGAAAACGAGGAAAGGAAATGAACGAAAACGAGGAAAGGAAATGAACGAAAACGAGGAAAGGAAATGAACGAAAAGGAGGAAAGGAAATGAATGAAAACGAGGAAAGGAAATGAACGAAAACGAGGAAAGGAAATGAACGAAAACGAGGAAAGGAAATGAACGAAAACGAGGAAAGGAAATGAACGAAAACGAGGAAAGGAAATGAATGAAAATGATAAAAGGAAATGAAAGAAAACGAGGAAAGGAAATGAACGAAAACGAGGAAAGGAAATGAACGAAAACGAGGAAAGGAAATGAACGAAAACGAGGAAAGGAAATGAACGAAAACGAGGAAAGGAAATGAACGAAAACGAGAAAGGAAATGAACGAAAACGAGGAAAGGAAATGAATGAAAACGAGGAAAGGAAATGAACAAAAACGAGGAAAGGAAATGAACGAAAACGAGGAAAGGAAATGAACGAAAACGAGGAAAGGAAATGAACGAAAACGAGGAAAGGAAATGAACGAAAACGAGGAAAGGAAATGAACGAAAATGAGGAAAGGAAATGAACGAAAACGAGGAAAGGAAATGAACGAAAACGAGGAAAGGAAATGAACGAAAACGAGGAAAGGAAATGAACGAAAAACAGGAAAGGAAATGAACGAAAACGAGGAAAGGAAATGAACGAAAACGAGGAAAGGAAATGAACGAAAACGAGGAAAGGAAATGAACGAAAACGAGGAAAGGAAATGAACGAAACGAGGAAAGGAAATGAACGAAAACGAGGAAAGGAAATGAACGAAAACGAGGAAAGGAAATGAACGAAAACGAGAAAGGAAATGAACGAAAACGAGGAAAGGAAATGAACAAAAACGAGGAAAGGAAATGAACGAAAACGAGGAAAGGAAATGAACGAAAACGAGGAAAGGAAATGAACGAAAACGAGGAAAGGAAATGAACGAAAACGAGGAAAGGAAATGAATGAAAACGAGGAAAGGAAATGAACGAAAACGAGGAAAGGAAATGAACGAAAACGAGGAAAGGAAATGAACGAAACGAGGAAAGGAAATGAACGAAAACGAGGAAAGGAAATGAACGAAAACGAGGAAAGGAAATGAACAAAACGAGGAAAGGAAATGAACGAAAACGAGGAAAGGAAATGAACGAAAACGAGGAAAGGAAATGAACGAAAACGAGGAAATGAATGAAAACGAGGAAAGGAAATGAACGAAAACGAGGAAAGGAAATGAACGAAAACGAGGAAAGGAAATGAACGAAAACGAGGAAAGGAAATGAACGAAAATGAGGAAAGGAAATGAACGAAAACGAGGAAAGGAAATGAACGAAAACGAGGAAAGGAAATGAACGAAAACGAGGAAAGGAAATGAACGAAAACGAGGAAAGGAAATGAACGAAAACGAGGAAAGGAAATGAACAAAACGAGGAAAGGAAATGAACGAAAACGAGGAAAGGAAATGAACGAAAACGAGGAAAGGAAATGAACGAAAACGAGGAAAGGAAATGAACGAAAACGAGGAAAGGAAATGAACGAAAACGAGGAAAGAAAAATGAACTAAAACGAGGAAAGGAAATGAACGAAAACGAGGAAAGGAAATGAACGAAAACGAGGAAAGGAAATGAACGAAAACGAGGAAAGGAAATGAACGAAAATGAGGAAAGGAAATGAACGAAAACGAGGAAAGGAAATGAACGAAAACGAGGAAAGGAAATGAACGAAAACGAGGAAAGGAAATGAACGAAAACGAGGAAAGGAAATGAACGAAAACGAGGAAAGGAAATGAACGAAAACGAGGAAAGGAAATGAACGAAAACGAGGAAAGGAAATGAACGAAAACGAGGAAAGGAAATGAACGAAAACGAGGAAAGGAAATGAACGAAAACGAGGAAAGGAAATGAACGAAAACGAGAAAGGAAATGAACGAAAACGAGGAAAGGAAATGAACGAAAACGAGAAAGGAAATGAACGAAAACGAGGAAAGGAAATGAACGAAAACGAGGAAAGGAAATGAACGAAAATGAGGAGAGAAAATGAAAGAAAATGAGAAAAGGAAATGAACGAAAAACAGGAAAGGAAATGAAAGAAAACGAGGAAAGGAAATGAATGAAAACGATAAAAGGAAATGAACGAAAACGAGGAAAGGAAATGAACGAAAACGAGGAAAGGAAATGAACGAAAACGAGGAAAGGAAATGAACGAAAACGAGGAAAGGAAATGAATGAAAACGAGGAAAGGAAATGAACAAAAATGAGGAAAGGAAATGAAAGAAAAACAGGAAAGGAAATGAACGAAAACGAGGAAAGGAAATGAACGAAAACGAGGAAAGGAAATGAACGAAAATGAGGAAAGGAAATGAACGAAAACGAGGAAAGGAAATGAACAAAAACGAGGAAAGGAAATGAATGAAAACGAGGAAAGGAAATGAACGAAAACGAGGAAAGGAAATGAACGAAAATGAGGAAAGGAAATGAACGAAAACGAGGAAAGGAAATGAACGAAAACGAGGAAAGGAAATGAACGAAAACGAGGAAAGGAAATGAACGAAACGAGGAAAGGAAATGAACGAAAACGAGGAAAGGAAATGAACGAAAACGAGGAAAGGAAATGAACGAAACGAGGAAAGGAAATGAACGAAAACGAGGAAAGGAAATGAACGAAAACGAGGAAAGGAAATGAATGAAAACGAGGAAAGGAAATGAACAAAAATGAGGAAAGGAAATGAACGAAAACGAGGAAAGGAAATGAACGAAAACGAGGAAAGAAAAATGAACTAAAACGAGGAAAGGAAATGAACGAAAATGAGGAAAGGAAATGAACGAAAACGAGGAAAGGAAATGAACGAAAACGAGGAAAGGAAATGAACGAAAACGAGGAAAGGAAATGAACGAAAATGAGGAAAGGAAATGAACGAAAACGAGGAAAGGAAATGAACGAAAACGAGGAAAGGAAATGAACGAAAACGAGGAAAGGAAATGAACGAAAACGAGGAAAGGAAATGAACGAAAACGAGGAAAGGAAATGAATGAAAACGAGGAAAGGAAATGAACGAAAACGAGGAAAGGAAATGAACGAAAACGAGGAAAGGAAATGAACGAAAACGAGGAAAGGAAATGAACGAAAACGAGGAAAGGAAATGAACGAAAACGAGGAAAGGAAATGAACGAAAATGAGGAAAGGAAATGAACGAAAACGAGGAAAGGAAATGAACGAAAACGAGGAAAGGAAATGAACGAAAACGAGGAATGAAATGAAATGAAATGAACGAAAACGAGGAAAGGAAATGAACGAAAACGAGGAAAGGAAATGAAATGAACGAAAATGAGGAAAGGAAATGAACGAAAACGAGGAAAGGAAATGAACGAAAACGAGGAAAGGAAATGAACGAAAACGAGGAAAGGAAATGAACGAAAACGAGGAAAGGAAATGAACGAAAACGAGGAAAGGAAATGAACGAAAACGAGGAAAGGAAATGAACGAAAACAGGAAAGGAAATGAACGAAAACGAGGAAAGGAAATGAACGAAAACGAGGAAAGGAAATGAACGAAAACGAGGAAAGGAAATGAACGAAAACGAGGAAAGGAAATGAACGAAAACGAGGAAAGGAAATGAACGAAAAACGAGGAAAGGAAATGAACGAAAACGAGGAAAGGAAATGAACGAAAACGAGGAAAGGAAATGAACGAAAACGAGGAAAGGAAATGAACGAAAACGAGGAAAGGAAATGAACGAAAACGAGGAAAGGAAATGAACGAAAACGAGGAAAGAAATGAACGAAAACGAGGAAAGGAAATGAACGAAAAACGAGGAAAGGAAATGAACGAAAACGAGGAAAGGAAATGAACGAAATCGAGGAAAGGAAATGAACGAAAACGAGGAAAGGAAATGAACGAAATCGAGGAAAGGAAATGAACGAAAACGAGGAAAGGAAATGAACGAAAACGAGGTAAGGAAATGAACAAAAACGATGAAAGGAAAACAAAAAAGGGAAAGGAAAGGAAATGAACGAAAACGAGGAAAGGAAATGAACGAAAACGAGGAAAGGAAATGAACGAAAACGAGGAAAGGAAATGAACGAAACGAGGAAAGGAAATGAACAAAAATGAGGAAAGGAAATGAACGAAAACGAGGAAAGGAAATGAATGAAAACGAGGAAAGGAAATGAACGAAAACGAGGAAAGGAAATGAACGAAAACGAGGAAAGGAAATGAACGAAACGAGGAAAGGAAATGAACGAAAACGAGGAAAGGAAATGAACGAAAACGAGGAAAGGAAATGAACGAAAACGAGGAAAGGAAATGAACGAAAACGAGGAAAGGAAATGAACAAAAACGAGGAAAGGAAATGAACGAAAACGAGGAAAGGAAATGAACGAAAACGAGGAAAGGAAATGAACGAAAACGAGGAAAAAATGAAATGAACGAAAACGAGGAAAGGAAATGAACGAAAACGAGGAAAGGAAATGAACGAAAACGAGGAAAGGAAATGAACGAAAACGAGGAAAGGAAATGAACGAAAATGAGGAAAGGAAATGAACGAAAACGAGGAAAGGAAATGAACGAAAACGAGGAAAGGAAATGAACGAAAACGAGGAAAGGAAATGAACAAAAACGATGAAAGGAAATGAACGAAAACGAGGAAAGGAAATGAAAGAAAACGAGGAAAGGAAATGAACGAAAACGAGGAAAGGAAATGAACGAAAACGAGGAAAGGAAATGAATGAAATGAGGAAAGGAAATGAACGAAAATGAGGAAAGTAAATGAACGAAAACGAGGAAAGGAAATGAACGAAAAGGAGGAAAGGAAATGAACGAAAATGAGGAAAGGAAATGAACGAAAACGAGGAAAGGAAATGAACGAAAACGAGGAAAGGAAATGAACGGAAACAAGGAAAGGAAATGAACGAAAATGAGGAAAGGAAATGAACGAAAACGAGGAAAGGAAATGAACGAAAACGAGGAAAGGAAATGAACGAAAACGAGGAAAGGAAATGAACGAAAACGAGGAAAGGAAATGAACGAAAACGAGGAAAGGAAATGAACGAAAACGAGGAAAGGAAATGAACGAAAATGAGGAAAGGAAATGAACGAAAACGAGGAAAGGAAATGAACGAAAACGAGGAAAGGAAATGAACGAAAATGAGGAAAGGAAATGAACGAAAACGAGGAAAGGAAATGAACGAAAATGAGGAAAGGAAATGAAAGAAAACGAGGAAAGGAAATGAACGAAACGAGGAAAGGAAATGAACGAAAACGAGGAAAGGAAATGAACGAAAACGAGGAAAGGAAATGAACGAAAACGAGGAAAGGAAATGAACGAAAACGAGGAAAGGAAATGAACGAAAACGAGGAAAGGAAATGAACGAAAACGAGGAAAGGAAATGAAAGGAAAACAAGAAAGGAAATGAACGAAAACGAGGAAAGGAAATGAACGAAAACGAGGAAAGGAAATGAACGAAAACGAGGAAAGGAAATGAACGAAAACGAGGAAAGGAAATGAACGAAAACGAGGAAAGGAAATGAACGAAAACGAGGAAAGGAAATGAACGAAAATGAGGAAAGGAAATGAACGAAAATGAGGAAAGGAAATGAACGAAACGAGGAAAGGAAATGAACGAAAACGAGGAAAGGAAATGAACGAAAACGAGGAAAGGAAATGAACGAAAACGAGGAAAGGAAATGAACGAAAACGAGGAAAGGAAATGAATGAAAACGAGGAAAGGAAATGAACGAAAACGAGGAAAGGAAATGAACGAAAACGAGGAAAGGAAATGAACGAAAACGAGGAAAGGAAATGAACGAAAACGAGGAAAGGAAATGAACGAAAACGAGGAAAGGAAATGAACGAAAACGAGGAAAGGAAACGAAAACGAGGAAAGGAAATGAACGAAAACGAGGAAAGGAAATGAACGAAAACGAGGAAAGGAAATGAACGAAAACGAGGAAAGGAAATGAACGAAACGAGGAAAGGAAATGAACGAAAATGAGGAAAGGAAATGAACAAAAACGAGGAAAGGAAATGAACGAAATCGAGGAAAGGAAATGAACGAAAACGAGGAAAAGAAATGAACGAAAACAAGAAAGGAAATGAACGAAAACGAGGAAAGGAAATGAACGAAACGAGGAAAGGAAATGAACGAAAACGAGGAAAGGAAATGAACGAAAACAGGGAAAGGAAATGAACGAAAACGGGGAAAGGAAATGAACGAAAACGAGGAAAGGAAATGAACGAAAACGAGGAAAGAAATGAACGAAAACGAGGAAAGGAAATGAATGAAAACGATAAAAGGAAATGAACGAAAACGAGGAAAGGAAATGAACGAAAACGAGGAAAGGAAATGAACGAAAACGAGGAAAGGAAATGAACGAAAACGAGGAAAGGAAATGAACGAAAACGAGGAAAGGAAATGAACGAAAACGAGGAAAGGAATGAAAGAAAACGAGGAAAGGAAATGAACGAAAACGAGGAAAGGAAATGAACGAAAACGAGGAAAGGAAATGAACGAAAATGAGGAAAGGAAATGAACGAAAACGAGGAAAGGAAATGAACGAAAACGAGGAAAGGAAATGAACGAAAACGAGGAAAGGAAATGAATGAAAACGAGGAAAGGAAATGAACGAAAACGAGGAAAGGAAATGAACGAAAACGAGGAAAGGAAATGAACGAAAACGAGGAAAGGAAATGAACGAAAACGAGGAAAGGAAATGAACGAAATAGAGGAAAGGAAATGAACGAAAACGAGGAAATGAAATGAACGAAAATGAGGAAAGGAAATGAAAGAAAAACGAGGAAAGGAAATGAACGAAAACGAGGAAAGGAAATGAACGAAAACGAGGAAAGGAAATGAACGAAAACGAGGAAAGGAAATGAACGAAAATGAGGAAAGGAAATGAACGAAAATGAGGAAAGGAAATGAACGAAAACGAGGAAAGGAAATGAATGAAAACGAGGAAAGGAAATGAACGAAAACGAGGAAAGGAAATGAACGAAAACGAGGAAAGGAAATGAACGAAAAATGGGAAAGGAAATGAACGAAAACGAGGAAAGGAAATGAACGAAAACGAGGAAAGGAAATGAACGAAAATGGGGAAAGGAAATGAACGAAAACGAGGAAAGGAAAAGAACGAAAACGAGGAAAGGAAGTGAACAAGGAAAAGAAATGAACGAAAAGAAGGAAAATAAATGAACGAAGAACATGAAAAGAAATGAACGAAAAACAGGAAAGGAATTGAACGAAAATGAGGAAGGGAAATGAACGAAAACGAGGAAAGGAAATGAACGAAAACGAGGAAAGGAAATGAACGAAACGAGGAAAGGAAATGAACGAAAACGAGGAAAGGAAATGAACGAAAACGAGGAAAGGAAATGAACGAAAACGAGGAAAGGAAATGAACGAAAACGAGGAAAGGAAATGAACGAAAACGAGGAAAGGAAATGAACGAAAACGAGGAAAGGAAATGAACGAAACGATGAAAGGAAATGAATGAAAACGAGGAAAGGAAATGAACGAAAACGAGGAAAGGAAATGAACGAAAACGAGGAAAGGAAATGAACGAAAACGAGGAAAGGAAATGAACGAAAACGAGGAAAGGAAATGAACGAAAACGAGGAAAGGAAATGAACGAAAAACAAGGAAAGGAAATGAACGAAAACGAGGAAAGGAAATGAACGAAAATGGGGAAAGGAAATGAACGAAAACGAGGAAAGGAAATGAACGAAAACGAGGAAAGGAAATGAACGAAAACGAGGAAAGGAAATGAACGAAAACGGGGAAAAGAAATGAACGAAATAGAGGAAAGGAAATGAACGAAAACGAGGAAAGGAAATGAACGAAAACGAGGAAAGGAAATGAACGAAAACGAGGAAAGGAAATGAACGAAAACGAGGAAAGGAAATGAACGAAAACGAGGAAAGGAAATGAACGAAAATGAGGAAAGGAAATGAACGAAAACGAGGAAAGGAAATGAACTTTGAAGTCTTGAGGAAAGGAATGAATGAAAACGAGGTAAAGAAATGAACGAAAATGAGGAAAGGAAATGAACGAAAACGAGGAAAGGAAATGAATGAAAACGAGGAAAGGAAATGAACGAAAACGAGGAAAGGAAATGAACGAAACGAGGAAAGGAAATTAACGAAACGAGGAAAGGAAATGAACGAAAACGAGGAAAGGAAATGAACGAAAACGAGGAAAGGAAATGAACAAAACGAGGAAAGGAAATGAACGAAAACGAGGAAAGGAAATGAACGAAAACGAGGAAAGGAAATGAACGAAAACGAGGAAAGGAAATGAACGAAAACGAGGAAAGGAAATGAACGAAAACGAGGAAAGGAAATGAACGAAAACGAGGTAAGGAAATTAACGAAAGGAAATGAACGAAAACGAGGAAAGGAAATGAACGAAAATGGGGAAAGGAAATGAACGAAAACGAGGAAAGGAAAAGAACGAAAACGAGGAAAGGAAATGAACGAAAATGAGGAAAGGAAATGAACGAAAACGAGGAAAGGAAATGAACGGAAACGAGGAAAGGAAATGAACGAAAACGAGGAAAGGAAATGAATGAAAACGATAAAAGGAAATGAACGAAAACGAGGAAAGGAAATGAACGAAAATGAGGAAAGGAAATGAACGAAAACGAGGAAAGGAAATGAACAAAAACGAGGAAAGGAATGAACGAAAACGAGGAAAGGAAATGAACGAAAAACGAGGAAAGGAAATGAACGAAAACGAGGAAAGGAAATGAACGAAAACGAGGAAAGGAAATGAACGAAAACGAGGAAAGGAAATGAACGAAAACGAGGAAAGGAAATGAACGAAAACGAGGAAAGGAAATGAACGAAAACGAGGAAAGGAAATGAACGAAAACGAGGAAAGGAAATGAACAAAAACGAGGAAAGGAAATGAACGAAAACGAGGAAAGGAAATGAACGAAAACGAGGAAAGGAAATGAACGAAAACGAGGAAAGGAAATGAACGAAAACGAGGAAAGGAAATGAACGAAAACGAGGAAAGGAAATGAACAAAAACGAGGAAAGGAAATGAACGAAAACGAGGAAAGGAAATGAACGAAAACGAGGAAAGGAAATGAACGAAAACGAGGAAAGGAAATGAACGAAAACGAGGAAAGGAAATGAACGAAAACGAGGAAAGGAAATGAATGAAAACGAGGAAAGGAAATGAACGAAAACGAGGAAAGGAAATGAACGAAAACGAGGAAAGGAAATGAACGAAAATGAGGAAAGGAAATGAACGAAAACGAGGAAAGGAAATGAACGAAAACGAGGAAAGGAAATGAACGAAAACGAGGAAAGGAAATGAACGAAAACGAGGAAAGGAAATGAACGAAAACGAGGAAAGGAAATGAACGAAAACGAGGAAAGGAAATGAACGAAAACGAGGAAAGGAAATGAACGAAAACGAGGAAAGGAAATGAACGAAACGAGGAAAGGAAATGAACTAAAACGAGGAAAGGAAATGAACGAAAACGAGGAAAGGAAATGAACGAAAACGAGGAAAGGAAATGAACGAAAATGAGGAAAGGAAATGAACGAAACGAGGAAAGGAAATGAACGAAACGAGGAAAGGAAATGAACGAAAACGAGGAAAGGAAATGAACGAAAACGAGGAAAGGAAATGAACGAAAACGAGGAAAGGAAATGAATGAAAACGAGGAAAGGAAATGAACGAAAACGAGGAAAGGAAATGAACGAAATCGAGGAAAGGAAATGAACGAAAACGAGGAAAGGAAATGAACGAAACGAGGAAAGGAAATGAACGAAAACGAGGAAAGGAAATGAACAAAACGAGGAAAGGAAATGAACGAAAACGAGGAAAGGAAATGAACGAAAACGAGGAAAGGAAATGAACGAAAACGAGGAAAGGAAATGAACGAAAACGAGGAAAGGAAATGAACGAAAAGGAGGTAAGGAAATGAACAAAAACGAGGAAAGGAAATGAAAGAAAAACAGGAAAGGAAATGAACGAAAACGAGGAAAGGAAATGAACGAAAACGAGGAAAGGAAATGAACGAAAACGAGGAAAGGAAATGAACGAAAACGAGGAAAGGAAATGAACGAAAACGAGGAAAGGAAATGAACGAAAACGAGGAAAGGAAATGAACGAAAACGAGGAAAGGAAATGAACGAAAACGAGGAAAGGAAATGAACGAAAACGAGGAAAGGAAATGAACGAAAATGAGGAAAGGAAATGAACGAAAACGAGGAAAGGAAATGAACGAAAACGAGGAAAGGAAATGAACGAAAACGAGGAAAGGAAATGAACGAAAACGAGGAAAGGAAATGAATGAAAATGATAAAAGGAAATGAAAGAAAACGAGGAAAGGAAATGAACAAAAACGAGGAAAGGAAATGAACGAAAACGAGGAAAGGAAATGAACGAAAACGAGGAAAGGAAATGAACGAAAACGAGGAAAGGAAATGAACGAAAACGAGGAAAGGAAATGAATGAAAACGAGGAAAGGAAATGAACGAAACGAGGAAAGGAAATGAACGAAAACGAGGAAAGGAAATGAACGAAAACGAGGAAAGGAAATGAACGAAAACGAGGAAAGGAAATGAATGAAAACGAGGAAAGGAAATGAACGAAACGAGGAAAGGAAATGAACGAAAACGAGGAAAGGAAATGAACGAAAACGAGGAAAGGAAATGAACGAAACGAGGAAAGGAAATGAACGAAAACGAGAAAGGAAATGAACGAAAACGAGGAAAGGAAATGAACGAAAACGAGGAAAGGAAATGAACGAAACGAGGTAAGGAAATGAACGAAAACGAGGAGAGAAAATGAACGAAAAGCAGAAAGGAAATGAACGAAAACGAGGAAAGGAAATGAACGAAATCGAGGAAAGGAAATGAAGGAAAGGAAATGAACGAAAACGAGGAAAGGAAATGAACGAAAACGAGGAAAGGAAATGAACGAAAACGAGGAAAAGGAAATGAACGAAACGAGGAAAGGAAATGAACGAAAATGAGGAAAGGAAATGAACGAAAACGAGGAAAGGAAATGAACGAAAACGAGGAAAGGAAATGAACGAAAACGAGGAAAGGAAATGAACGAAAACGAGGAAAGGAAATGAACGAAAACGAGGAAAGGAAATGAACGAAATCGAGGAAAGGAAATGATTGAAAACGAGGAAAGGAAATGAACGAAAAAGGAAAGGAAATGAACGAAAAGGAGGAAAGGAAATGAACGAAAAACAGGAAAGGAAATGAACGAAAATGAGGAAAGGAAATGAACGAAAACGAGGAAAGGAAATGAACGAAAACGAGGAAAGGAAATGAACGAAAACGAGGAAAGGAAATGAACGAAAACGAGGAAAGGAAATGAACGAAAACGAGGAAAGGAAATGAACGAAAACGAGGAAAGGAAATGAACGAAAACGAGGAAAGGAAATGAACGAAAACGAGGAAAGGAAATGAACGAAAACGAGGAAAGGAAATGAACGAAAACGAGGAAAGGAAATGAACGAAAACGAGGAAAGGAAATGAACGAAAACGAGGAAAGGAAATGAATGAAAACGAGGAAAGGAAATGAACGAAAACGAGGAAAGGAAATGAACGAAAACGAGGAAAGGAAATGAACGAAAACGAGGAAAGGAAATGAACGAAAACGATGAAAGGAAATGAACGAAAACGAGGAAGGAAATGAACGAAAACGAGGAAAGGAAATGAACGAAAACGAGGAAAGGAAATGAACGAAAACGAGGAAAGGAAATGAACGAAAACGAGGAAAGGAAATGAACGAAAACGAGGAAAGGAAATGAACGAAAACGAGGAAAGGAAATGAACGAAAACGAGGAAAGGAAATGAACGAAAACGAGGAAAGGAAATGAACGAAAACGAGGAAAGGAAATGAACGAAAACGAGGAAAGGAAATGAAAGAAAACGAGGAAAGGAAATGAACGAAAACGAGGAAAGGAAATGAACGAAACGAGGAAAGGAAATGAACGAAAACGAGGAAAGGAAATGAACGAAAACGAGGAAAGGAAATGAACGAAAACGAGGAAAGGAAATGAACGAAAATGAGGAAAGGAAATGAACGAAACGAGGAAAGGAAATGAACGAAAACGAGGAAAGGAAATGAACGAAAACGAGGAAAGGAAATGAACGAAAACGAGGAAAGGAAATGAACGAAAACGAGGAAAGGAAATGAACGAAAACGAGGAAAGGAAATGAACGAAAACGAGGAAAGGAAATGAACGAAACGAGGAAAGGAAATGAACGAAAACGAGGAAAGGAAATGAACGAAAATGAGGAAAGGAAATGAACGAAAACGAGGAAAGGAAATGAACGAAAACGAGGAAAGGAAATGAACGAAAACGAGGAAAGGAAATGAACGAAAATGAGGAAAGGAAATGAACGAAAACGAGGAAAGGAAATGAACGAAAACGAGGAAAGGAAATGAACGAAAACGAGGAAAGGAAATGAACGAAAACGAGGAAGGAAAATGAACGAGGAAAGGAAATGAAAGAAAAACGAGGAAAGGAAATGAACGAAAACGAGGAAAGGAAATGAACGAAAACGAGGAAAGGAAATGAACAAAACGAGGAAAGGAAATGAACGAAAACGAGGAAAGGAAATGAACGAAAACGAGGAAAGGAAATGAACGAAAACGAGGAAAGGAAATGAACGAAAACGAGGAAAAGAAATGAACGAAAACGAGGAAAGGAAATGAACGAAAACGAGGAAAGGAAATGAACGAAAACGAGGAAAGGAAATGAACGAAACGAGGAAAGGAAATGAACGAAAACGAGGAAAGGAAATGAACGAAAACGAGGAAAGGAAATGAACGAAAATGAGGAAAGGAAATGAACGAAAACGAGGAAAGGAAATGAACGAAAACGAGGAAAGGAAATGAACGAAAACGAGGAAAGGAAATGAACGAAAACGAGGAAAGGAAATGAACGAAAACGAGGAAAGGAAATGAACGAAACGAGGAAAGGAAATGAACGAAAACGAGGAAAGGAAATGAACGAAAACGAGGAAAGGAAATGAACGAAAACGAGGAAAGGAAATGAACGAAAACGAGGAAAGGAAATGAACGAAAACGAGGAAAGGAAATGAACGAAAACGAGGAAGGGAAATGAACGAAAACGAGGAAAGGAAATGAACGAAAACGAGGAAAGGAAATGAACGAAACGAGGAAAGGAAATGAACGAAAAACAGGAAAGGAAATGAATGAAAACGAGGAAAGGAAATGAACGAAAACGAGGAAAGGAAATGAACGAAAACGAGGAAAGGAAATGAACAAAAACGAGGAAAGGAAATGAACGAAAACGAGGAAAGGAAATGAACGAAAACGAGGAAAGGAAATGAACGAAAACGAGGAAAGGAAATGAACGAAAACGAGGAAAGGAAATGAACGAAAACGAGGAAAGGAAATGAACAAAAACGAGGAAAGGAAATGAATGAAAACGAGGAAAGGAAATGAACGAAAACGAGGAAAGGAAATGAACGAAAACGAGGAAAGGAAATGAATGAAAACGAGGAAAGGAAATGAACGAAAATGAGGAAAGGAAATGAACGAAAACGAGGAAAGGAAATGAACGAAAACGAGGAAAGGAAATGAACGAAAACGAGGAAAGGAAATGAACGAAAACGAGGAAAGGAAATGAACGAAATCGAGGAAAGGAAATGAACGAAAACGAGGAAAGGAAATGAATGAAAACGAGGAAAGGAAATGAACGAAAACGAGGAAAGGAAATGAACGAAAACGAGGAAAGGAAAACGAACGAAAACGAGGAAAGGAAATGAACGAAAACGAGGAAAGGAAATGAACGAAAACGAGGAAAGGAAATGAACGAAAACGAGGAAAGGAAATGAACGAAAACGAGGAAAGGAAATGAACGAAAACGAGGAAAGGAAATGAATGAAAACGAGGAAAGGAAATGAACGAAAACGAGGAAAGGAAATGAACGAAAACGAGGAAAGGAAATGAACGAAAAACAGGAAAGGAAATGAACGAAAAGAGGAAAGGAAATGAACGAAAACGAGGAAAGGAAATGAACGAAAACGAGGAAAGGAAATGAACGAAAACGAGGAAAGGAAATGAACGAAAACGAGGAAAGGAAATGAACGAAAATGAGGAAAGGAAATGAACGAAAACGAGGAAAGGAAATGAACGAAAACGAGGAAAGGAAATGAACGAAATAGAGGAAAGGAAATGAACGAAAACGAGGAAAGGAAATGAACGAAAACGAGGAAAGGAAATGAACGAAAACGAGGAAAGGAAATGAACGAAAACGAGGAAAGGAAATGAACGAAAACGAGGAAAGGAAATGAACGAAAACGAGGAAAGGAAATGAACGAAAACGAGGAAAGGAAATGAACGAAAACGAGGAAAGGAAATGAACGAAAACGAGGAAAGGAAATGAACGAAAACGAGGAAAGGAAATGAACGAAAAACAGGAAAGGAAATGAACGAAAACGAGGAAAGGAAATGAACGAAAACGAGGAAAGGAAATGAACGAAAACGAGGAAAGGAAATGAACGAAAACGAGGAAAGGAAATGAACGAAACGAGGAAAGGAAATGAATGAAAACGAGGAAAGGAAATGAACGAAAACGAGGAAAGGAAATGAACGAAAACGAGAAAGGAAATGAACGAAACGAGGAAAGGAAATGAACGAAAACGAGGAAAGGAAATGAACGAAAACGAGGAAAGGAAATGAACGAAAACGAGGAAAGGAAATGAACGAAAACGAGGAAAGGAAATGAACGAAATAGAGGAAAGGAAATGAACGAAAACGAGGAAAGGAAATGAACAAAAACGAGGAAAGGAAATGAATGAAAACGAGGAAAGGAAATGAACGAAAACGAGGAAAGGAAATGAACGAAAACGAGGAAAGGAAATGAACGACAACGAGGAAAGGAAATGAACGAAGACGAGGAAAGGAAATGAATGAAAACGAGGAAAGGAAATGAACGAAAACGAGGAAAGGAAATGAACGAAAACGAGGAAAGGAAATGAACGAAAACGAGGAAAGGAAATGAACGAAAACGAGGAAAGGAAATGAACGAAAACGAGGAAAGGAAATGAACGAAAACGAGGAAAGGAAATGAACGAAAACGAGGAAAGGAAATGAACGAAAACGAGGAAAGGAAATGAACGAAAACGAGGAAAGGAAATGAACGAAAACGAGGAAAGGAAATGAACGAAAGGAAATGAACGAAAACGAGGAAAGGAAATGAACGAAACGAGGAAAGGAAATGAACGAAAACGAGGAAAGGAAATGAACAAAAACGAGGAAAGGAAATGAACGAAAACGAGGAAAGGAAATGAACGAAAACGAGGAAAGGAAATGAACGAAAACGAGGAAAGGAAATGAACGAAAACGAGGAAATGAAATGAACGAAAACGAGGAAAGGAAATGAACGAAAACGAGGAAAGGAAATGAACGAAAACGAGGAAAGGAAATGAACGAAAACGAGGAAAGGAAATGAACGAAACGAGGAAAGGAAATGAACGAAAATGAGGAAAGGAAATGAACGAAAACGAGGAAAGGAAATGAACGAAAACGAGGAAAGGAAATGAATGAAAACGAGGAAAGGAAATGAACGAAAACGAGGAAAGGAAATGAACGAAAACGAGGAAAGGAAATGAACGAAAACGAGGAAAGGAAATGAACGAAAACGAGGAAGGAAATGAACAAAACGAGAAAGGAAATGAACGAAAACGATGAAAGGAAATGAACGAAAACGAGGAAAGGAAATGAACGAAAATGAGGAAAGGAAATGAACGAAAACGAGGAAAGGAAATGAACGAAAACGAGGAAAGGAAATGAACGAAAACGAGGAAAGGAAATGAACGAAAACGAGGAAAGGAAATGAACGAAAATGAGGAAAGGAAATGAACGAAAACGAGGAAAGGAAATGAACGAAAACGAGGAAAGGAAATGAACGAAAACGGGGAAAAGAAATGAACGAAATAGAGGAAAGGAAATTAACGAAAACGAGGAAAGGAAATGAACGAAAACGAGGAAAGGAAATGAACGAAAACGAGGAAAGGAAATGAACGAAACGAGGAAAGGAAATGAACGAAAACGAGGAAAGGAAATGAACGAAAACGAGGAAAGGAAATGAACGAAAACGAGGAAAGGAAATGAACGAAACGAGGAAAGGAAATGAACGAAAACGATAAAAACAGGGAAAGGAAATGAACGAAAACGAGGAAAGGAAATGAACGAAAACGAGGAAAGGAAATGAACGAAACGAGGAAAGGAAATGAACGAAAACGAGGAAAGGAAATGAACGAAAACGAGGAAAGGAAATGAACGAAAATGAGGAAAGGAAATGAACGAAAACGAGGAAAGGAAATGAACGAAAACGAGGAAAGGAAATGAACGAAAACGAGGAAAGGAAATGAACAAAAACGAGGAAAGGAAATGAACGAAACGAGGAAAGGAAATGAACGAAAACGAGGAAAGGAAATGAACGAAAACGAGGAAAGGAAATGAACGAAAAACGAGGAAAGGAAATGAACGAAAACGAGGAAAGGAAATGAACGAAAACGAGGAAAGGAAATGAACGAAAACGAGGAAAGGAAATGAACGAAAGGAAATGAACGAAAACGAGGAAAGGAAATGAACGAAAATGGGGAAAGGAAATGAACGAAATCGAGGAAAGGAAATGAATGAAAACGAGGAAAGGAAATGAACGAAAACGAGGAAAGGAAATGAACGAAAACGAGGAAAGGAAATGAACGAAACGAGGAAAGGAAATGAACGAAAACGAGGAAAGGAAATGAATGAAAACGAGGAAAGGAAATGAACAAAAATGAGGAAAGGAAATGAACGATAACGAGGAAAGGAAATGAACGAAAACGAGGAAAGGAAATGAACGAAAACGAGGAAAGGAAATGAATGAAAACGAGGAAAGGAAATGAACGAAAACGAGGAAAGGAAATGAACAAAACGAGGAAAGGAAATGAACGAAAACGAGGAAAGGAAATGAACGAAAACGAGGAAAGGAAATGAACGAAAACGAGGAAAGGAAATGAACGAAAACGAGGAAAGGAAATGAACGAAAATGAGGAAAGGAAATGAACGAAAACGAGGAAAGGAAATGAATGAAAACGAGGAAAGGAAATGAATGAAAACGAGGAAAGGAAATGAACGAAAACGAGGAAAGGAAATGAACGAAAACGAGGAAAGGAAATGAACGAAAACGAGGAAAGGAAATGAACGAAAATGAGAAAGGAAATGAACGAAAACGAGGAAAGTGAAATGAACAAAAACGAGGAAAGGAAATGAACGAAAACGAGGAAAGGAAATGAACGAAAATGAGGAAAGGAAATGAACGAAAACGAGGAAAGGAAATGAACGAAACGAGGAAAGGAAATGAACGAAAAACGAGGAAAGGAAATGAACGAAAACGAGGAAAGAAATGAACGAAAACGAGGAAAGGAAATGAACGAAAACGAGGAAAGGAAATGAACGAAAACGAGGAAAGGAAATGAACAAAAACGAGGAAAGGAAATGAACGAAAACGAGGAAAGGAAATGAACGAAAACGAGGAAAGGAAATGAACAAAACGAGGAAAGGAAATGAACGAAAAACGAGGAAAGGAAATGAACGAAAACGAGGAAAGGAAATGAACGAAAACGAGGAAAGGAAATGAACGAAAATGAGGAAAGGAAATGAACGAAACGAGGAAAGGAAATGAACGAAAACGAGGAAAGGAAATGAACGAAAACGAGGAAAGGAAATGAACAAAAACGAGGAAAGGAAATGAACGAAAACGGAGAAAGGAAATGAACGAAAACGAGGAAAGGAAATGAACGAAAACGAGGAAAGGAAATGAACGAAAATGAGGAAAGGAAATGAATGAAAACGAGGAAAGGAAATGAACGAAAACGAGGAAAGGAAATGAACGAAAACGAGGAAAGGAAATGAACGAAAACGAGGAAAGGAAATGAACGAAAACGAGGAAAGGAAATGAACGAAACGAGGAAAGGAAATGAACGAAAACGAGGAAAGGAAATGAACGAACGAGGAAAGGAAATGAACGAAAACGAGGAAAGGAAATGAACGAAAACGAGGAAAGGAAATGAACGAAAACGAGGAAAGGAAATGAACGAAAATGAGGAAAGGAAATGAACGAAAACGAGGAAAGGAAATGAACAAAAACGAGGAAAGGAAATGAACAAAACGAGGAAAGGAAATGAACGAAAACGAGGAAAGGAAATGAACGAAAACGAGGAAAGGAAATGAACGAAAAACGAGGAAAGGAAATGAACGAAAACGAGGAAAGGAAATGAACGAAAACGAGGAAAGGAAATGAACGAAAACGAGGAAAGGAAATGAACGAAAACGAGGAAAGGAAATGAACGAAAACGAGGAAAGGAAATGAACGAAAACGAGGAAAGGAAATGAACGAAAACGAGGAAAGGAAATGAACGAAAACGAGGAAAGGAAATGAATGAAAACGAGGAAAGGAAATGAACGAAAACGAGGAAAGGAAATGAACGAAACGAGGAAAGGAAATGAACGAAAACGAGGAAAGGAAATGAACGAAAACGAGGAAAGGAAATGAACGAAAACGAGGAAAGGAAATGAACGAAACGAGGAAAGGAAATGAACGAAAACGAGGAAAGGAAATGAACGAAAACGAGGAAAGGAAATGAACGAAAATGAGGAAAGGAAATGAACGAAAACGAGGAAAGGAAATGAACGAAACGAGGAAAGGAAATGAACGAAAACGAGGAAAGGAAATGAACGAAAACGAGGAAAGGAAATGAACGAAAACGAGGAAAGGAAATGAACGAAAATGAGGAAAGGAAATGAACGAAAAACAGGAAAGGAAATGAATGAAAACGAGGAAAGGAAATGAACGAAAACGAGGAAAGGAAATGAACGAAAACGAGGAAAGGAAATGAACGAAAACGAGGAAAGAAAATGAACGAAATCGAGGAAAGGAAATGAACGAAAACGAGGAAAGGAAATGAACGAAAACGAGGAAAGGAAATGAATGAAAACGAGGAAAGGAAATGAACGAAAACGAGGAAAGGAAATGAACGAAAACGAGGAAAGGAAATGAACGAAAACGAGGAAAGGAAATGAACGAAAACGAGGAAAGGAAATGAACGAAACGAGGAAAGGAAATGAACGAAAACGAGGAAAGGAAATGAACGAAAACGAGGAAAGGAAATGAACGAAAATGAGGAAAGGAAATGAATGAAAAACGGGAAAGGAAATGAACGAAAACGAGGAAAGGAAATGAATGAAAACGAGGAAAGGAAATGAACAAAAATGAGGAAAGTAAATGAACGAAAACGAGGAAAGGAATTGAACGAAAAGGGGAAAAAGAAATGAACGAAATAGAGGAAAGGAAATGAACGAAAACGAGGAAAGGAAATGAACGAAAACGAGGAAAGGAAATGAACGAAAACGAGGAAAGGAAATGAACAAAACGAGGAAAGGAAATGAATGAAAACGAGGAAAGGAAATGAACGAAAATGAGGAAAGGAAATGAACGAAAACGAGGAAAGGAAATGAACGAAACGAGGAAAGGAAATGAACGAAAACGAGGAAAGGAAATGAACGAAAACGAGGAAAGGAAATGAACAAAACGAGGAAAGGAAATGAACGAAAACGAGGAAAGGAAATGAATGAAAACGAGGAAAGGAAATGAACGAAAACGAGGAAAGGAAATGAACGAAAACGAGGAAAGGAAATGAACGAAAACGAGGAAAGGAAATGAACGAAACGAGGAAAGGAAATGAACGAAAACGAGGAAAGGAAATGAACGAAAACGAGGAAAGGAAATGAACGAAAACGAGGAAAGGAAATGAACGAAAACGAGGAAAGGAAATGAACGAAAACGAGGAAAGGAAATGAACGATAACGAGGTAAGGAAATGAACGAAAATGAGGAGAGAAAATGAACGAAAACGAGGAAAGGAAATGAACGAAAACGAGGAAAGGAAATGAACGAAAACGAGGAAAGGAAATGAATGAAAACGAGGAAAGGAAATGAATGAAAACGAGGAAAGGAAATGAACGAAAACGAAAAAGGAAATGAACGAAAACGAGGAAAGGAAATTAATAAAAACGAGGAAAGGAAATGAACGAAAACGAGGAAAGGAAATGAACGAAAACGAGGAAAGGCCCAGCATCAGAAGAAATGAATGAAAACGAAGAAAAGAAATGAACGAAACGAGAAAATGCCCAAAAATGAGGAAAGGAAATGAACGAAAACGAGGAAAGGAAATGAACGAAAACGAGGAAAGGAAATGAACGAAAACGAGGAAAGGAAATGAACGAAAATGAGGAAAGGAAATGGATGAAAACGAGGAAAGGAAATGAACGAAAAAACGAGTGAAAGGAAATGAACGAAAACGAGGAAAGGAAATGAAACGAAAACGAGGAAAGAAATGAAACGAAAATGAGGAAATAATAGTGTTTATGTTGAAATGAACAAAAATGAGGAAAGGAAATGAACGATAACGAGGAAAGGAAAAGAAAGAAAACGAGGAAAGGAAATGAACGAAAACGAGGAAAGCAAATGAACGAAAACGAGGAAAGGAAATGAACGAAAACGAGGAAAGGAAATGAACGAAAACGAGGAAAAGAAATGAAACGAAATTATGAAAAGGAAATGAATGAAAACGATAGGAAAGGAATGTGAACGAAAACGAGGAAAGCGAAATGGAACGAAAAACGAGGAAAAGGAAATGACTGGAAAAACGAGGAAAGGAAATGAACGAAAACGGGGAAAGGAAATGAACGAAAACGAGGAAAGGAAATGAACGAAAACGAGGAAAGCGTGAAATGAACGAAAACGAGGGGAAAGGAACATGAACAAAAACGAGGAAGGGAAATGAACGAAAACGAGGAAAAAGGAATGAACGAAACGAGGAAAGGAAAATGAACGGAAAACGAGGAAAGGAAATGAACGAAAACGATGGGAAAGCGAAATGAACGGAAAAGCGAGGAATGGAAATGAACGAAAACAGGAAAGGAAAATGAATGAAAACGAGGAAAGGAAATGAACGAAAACGAGGAAAAAGGAAATGGAACGAAAATGGGGAAAGGAAATGAACGAAAACAGGAATGAAATTAATCGAAAAAACGAG